>JAPYZM010006657.1:0-10885 GCA_030522845.1 Psyttalia concolor | reverse complement strand
AACACATTTATATATTTATATGTACGGCTATGAGTAAAGTATCGCCATATACGCTCCTTCAATGTCCGATTAAAACGTTCCACGATGGCCGCTTTAATGCCTGGATTACGTGCAACACGGAATTGTATTTCTTTATCAGAAAAAAATTTTTGAACACTTGCTGCCACAAATTCTTTTCCCTTGTCAGTTTGTATACAAACAGGTACGCGGGAGGGAATTGGGACTTTACTCCTACGCCGGGGAGAAAAATCATGTTCTCACCACGGGAGGTAAAATACAGGAGCCTTACTCACGTGCTTACCACCCTCGTCTTCGGCTCGGGCGGTAATTCTGCATGTGAGCAAGCCTCCTTTATTTTACCTCCCTAGGTGAGAAATATACTATTCCACAACCTATCGGCCCACAGATCATGGCGTCGAAGGGATGTTTCCACCTCGAATCCATGCTGTTGTCTGAATATAAATTGTAGAAAACAAGCCATTTTTTATATTGTTTTTTACATTTATGATGTTATAGAAAAAAGTAGTAGGCATTCCGGAATGACAGGGGGTGTCATGAGACCCAAAGCGCTGAACCTGTCTCGGTAGGGGCTATCAGCCCATTGGTCAAGGGCAATGTGCGGGAGGGCACCAGCCACGATCTGTAGCCAATAATATAATCCTGAATTTTCACATATAGGGAGATTTTCCGTCAAACGTTACAGTTTCCCAAAAGTCATTCACTATGTCGGACCCAAATAATTTGCCCGGTTTTAGCGGTGCTTCTCGAGGAAATACTCCACCTCTGGAGGGCGATTTGGATTGGATAAATAATTTCAATTTGGTCTTGTTGAGTGATTTGAAATTCAAGATAATTGTGATGTGGATTTATTGGAAAATTTTAATCCCGAATTGTTTGGCATACAATATGGCGGTGAAAATGTGCTCATTAATCCCGAGGAACTCAATGCTGTTGAACATTTCAATCTGGATTTACTAGATCGAGATAGTGGTGAGTTTGATCCAGAAAATCCGAGCTTCTTCCATGTCGCCAAGAGTGAGTGGATAATAGAGAGACGACTGAGGTGTGTTCCTGAGCCGAGCGATGAACCTTCGACAGATTGTAGTAACCCTGAGCAGTCGATTAAAAGAGGAGAATCTGTCGATGAGATCCCAGGGAGAAATCAGTTGAGCAGTCATATGAAGGAGAATTCCCGGTCTTTCTTCAACGCTTGCTTCGAGGTCTCTCTCGAGCACGTGGGCTGGCCAGGCCATTTCATTTGCACTAAGCCATGGTGGCCCTGTCCACCAGAGCTTGTGAGCTGACAGTTGAGGGGCTGAGAGATCTCGGGATGCAGTCAGCTGGGATCTCCTTGCCTGGCACCAATCTCTAGTGTGCTTGAGAAGTGAGCTCCTGGATGACTGAGACACGGTTCTTCACGAATTCCTTCCACCTAGAAGAGTGTGAGCTGATCCATGTGAGTGTCACCGATGAGTCGGTCCAGAGATATGTGGGGGCGTCCATGAGGTTGAGCTGATCTTTGACGTAGTTGCACCGATGGAGGCGTCGGGGTGGAATCTTTCTCGCTGTTTCCCTTCCCCAGGTCCTTCGACATATAGGAATAATATTCCCTCTGCGGTTCTTCAGCGCACTGGAATACGTGGAAGTGAGCGACGGGTGGTCTGCGAACCTTCCTCTATGACAGTGGTCGGTTCACTAACTTTTTCCAGGACCACGTCCTCGGTTTCTCGTAACCTGGTAAACTTCCTGTACTTTGCCAGGATTGCGCTAGCCATACTGGTTAACTCCGCATGCAGGTTGTTTTTACTCCTAATGAACGCATATATCGACTCGACAGCTTTACCTAGCTCTCCAAGTGATTTCGCGGTGTTCTGCCTAGCATCCAAGAATTCCTCATATGTTAGCGTATCCCGGTGTTCCGAATCCCACGCAGATCGCTCAGCTCCACTTGTAGCATGCGAGGCCAAGTGATCCACCTTATCGAGATGTGATGATTGGCTCCTCCCAGAATCCATGGAGCCAAGGCTGGCCACCGGGGCTTCAACCCGATCGTAACCAGCGGCCGGATTTACCTCTTTCAGAGGAGTTACCGCCTGGGATAATATCCTTTTGTCATCACAACTGTCCATTTTTTAGTAGGCTGTTAGCGGAGCCACCGCCAGGGCATTTTAGGGAGCCCACCCTGCGCCCCCTTGGTTAAGAGTTAGGCTTCTCTTCCAAATCAGGTGAAAGTGCGTTGATGATGGTCAGATGTTAGCGTACCCTCACTTCGGACTACTGACTTGTACGAACTGCTTCTTGGTTGGAGCTATACACAGCATCCCTTAAGCCCCTCCACCAGTGACAAGGTGTTGTAGTTCCCAAGAGGGTGTGTGTGTGTGTGTGCTCTTTTTTTATTTAAGGGGGGGGGGGGGAAATGCTCTTTACGCACTCCCTCCATTCTTATCATCGATAGTCCTCGAGGGGAGTGTCCGGCTTGGTCAGGTCCTGATATCATGGACCACGAACCACCAAGGTGGATACTTGGCATATCGGTTCGGCGAATTTGCAACCCATACGGACTAATAAAACCTGGCCCCTGTCGTCCTCTTCCTATCTCCTCGCGGAACCGCCGGCAGGCATTACTTCACGGGGGCGACATCAGCTGTTGCTCTTCCTCTGCTTAGGATGCTAAACCTTACATCCTCCTTCCCTACTTAGATGTTGGGCGTGGGACGAAGGTTCCGGTAGCTTTTCCTCCTACATGACGTTCTTGCGGCGGCGCTCTTCCTCACGGAGCTCCTTCATGGCTTTTGTCGCGAAGTCGCTCGTTGCATCGCAGGCTGTCTGCGATGACAGCATTGCCTCCATCAGTTTCTCGGGTAGGATCCTGCCACCAAGGGTCGACTCCCACTCTGACCGGCTCGATCTAAATCGTGGAGATTCGAAGAACACATGCTCCGCGTCTTCATTAGCACCTGTACAGGTGGGACATTCGGGAGAATCCTCATGTTTAAATTCATCAAGATACGCCCGAAAGCACTCATGTCCTGAGAGCATCTGGGTAAAGTAGTAATTAACTCCGCCATGGTTACGGTGGAGTCAAACGCCAACTTGCGGGATCAGGCGGTGAGTCCACGTTCCCTTCAGAGAGGCGTCCCACTTTTGTGGCCATCTGTGGATGCTCTTCCGTCGTTCCTCCGTGTTGGGAACTTCCGAACTCAGAGTCTCTGTGCGCTTTCGGCGATATAGGGATCTTCGTTCCTCAGTACGGTACGGTAAGCGCGTGTTCTTCTGAGCGCACACAGCCGGTATACAGAAGCCACCTTCCGCCTCGTTGCCTTCGTCTGTAGCGCACCAACCCAGATGGAGACGCCGTATGTGAGTACCGAAGTAGTGACCGACGTCAGCAACGCTCGTCTCCGCTGCTTGGGCCTCCAATATCGGGCATCAGCCGTGATACGACTATGCAAATACTGGAGACCTTAGTGGTCGTATGCTCCACTTGCTGCTTGAAGCGTAGCCGAGCATCAATCATCACTCCCAGGTACCTAATGTATGGTTGGGATGTGATTTCATAATCCCCGACTTTAAACGTGATTGTCTCTACAGCTTTCCTGCTCGTAACCAACACCGCCTCGGGCTTGTGTTCCGCCAGGCGCAACCCCACTGTGTTCATCCAGACGCGGACCGCCTCAAAGGTGATGTCGAAGGAGAGTTCGATCTCCTTGAGGTGTTTTCCTACAATAACAACGGCTACATCATCTGCGTACGCCACCACCTCACTCCCCGCGGTAACGTCAGCTTCAGAAGACCGCCGTACGTGATAGTCAACAGAAGTGGACCCAGTACCGACCCCTGAGGCACCCCTCCAGTGACTTCGTACTCTTTGGGACCACCTTCTGTATCATACCTGAGCACCCTCCCGGTGAAGTAGTTTCTCGCCATGTTCCGGAGGTATTCAGGGACGTTAAACCTCTCAATTGCATCAAGAATGCAGTCCCACCTGGCTGAATTGAAGGCATTTCTGATGTCCCGATTGACAACTAAACAGTATTTCTTCGTGCCTCTAAGCCACCTCGCCCCCGAGATCGCTTCCCTAGCCGTGTCGATGACCAGGTTGATGGCATCAAGAGTGGATCCGCCTTTTCGAAACCCATACTGGTTAGCGGCCAGCAGAGGTTCACCGGCTGCTTCGATCCTTTGGCGGACGATACGTTCGAGGATCTTGCCAGCTGTGTCGAGCAAGTAGAGAGGACGATATGATGATGGTTCGTCAGGTGGCTTTTTCCCCTTTGGGAGCAACACCAGTCTCTGCTGCTTCCACTTGGCAGGGAAGGTACCTTCCCTAAGACACTCATTGTATATATCCAAGAATAGGTCCGGTGATGCTTGCATGGCGGCCTTTATCGCGATGTTGGGGATTCCATCCAGGCCAGGGGCCTTGTTATTCCCGACCCTACCGCGTGCTTCCATCAGCTCTTCCTCGTGATCTGCGGGACCGTCAACTGGTCCTCCTGGCTATACGTCCGCATGAGTTGCGGATGTTCTGGAAACAGCGCCCTGACAATTTTTCTCAGGAGTTCCGGAGACGTTGGCGCTGGCATCGGTTGACTTTTGAACCGCGACATGACTACCTTATACGGCTTGCCCCACGGGTCACTGTCTACTTCGGCGATCAACTCACTCTGGCAATGGGCTTTGCTGCGCTTAATGATCTTATTAAGCTTAAGACGCGATTTTTTATATCTCATCTCCAGCTCCTCGAAGTTGGACTTCTTCCGAGCACGCTGGGATGCTCTTCTTACGGCGTTGCACTTCTTTCGCTGCTCGGCGATGGTGTCATTCCAGTGTACTGGTGGTCGCCGATTGATGGAACGCTTCCTAGGCATATTAGCATCGCAGGCCTCTACCCGTCTGCTCATCAGGATCGCTGCCTTCTCAGTGGCATCACTGCCACCAATCGGACAAACGTCGAGTGCTACTAGAATGGAGCTAGGATCGAAGGTGCTCGCTTTCCAGCCTACTGCGTTGGTCTTCTCCGGTACAGGTCCACGCCACTGGCCGGAGGACTCCTTCCAGGATATTGCACGGTGATCGCTCCCTGTATAGATCTCAGCTACCTCCCAGAAGCAGTTCCCCTTTGCGAGGTTGCTGCTGACGAAAGTAAGATCCACAATTGAGCTCGCCTGTCCTTTCGGGAAGGTCGGTTCATTCCCAGTGTTGAACAGGCTCATGTCTAGAGACGACATCACCTCCGGCATGGCTTGAACTCTCTAGTTAGTCTCCCGACTTTCCCACTCGACTGCCGAGGCATTGAAGTCCCCAGCTATCGCGGCGGGAAAGTGCTCCTTCACATCCTCCGACAGCCGGTCAAGGAAGTCGGTAAAACTCATTAATTGTGAGGCTAGGTGGGGCATAACAGCTGTAGAAATAAATTCCGACAACCTTACTCCTCACAAAACCTCTCTCTGTACTGTAAGCAGCGCCCTGGAATGGACGTCCACTGCAGGACCAAACGACAGCCATCTTTGTCACGTCGGCAACCCAGGGTTGAGCGTCCAGGTGTCGATATAGCTCAGAGATCAGTACGATGTCAGGTTTGAGCTCTCGCACTGTTTGCATGAGCAAATCATCTGCGGCCTCGCAGTGGTTGAGATTGAGCTGTAGTACCTTGAGGTCCACCAGTCTATTATTGCCTTTTATTGCTGAGCTTCTGGAGTGCCTCCTTATACACTGGGCATTTACTGCTACCAGCAATATGGGCACGATTCTCTGAATTGTCGCTTTCGGTGCACAGGGCACAGCGAGGCTCTTTCCGACAATCCTTGGCTTTGTCTCCCTCCTCTCCACACTTGACACAAAGCTTTGAGCAGTTCACTGCACTTTTGCAACGGGTTGCAAGGTGTCCATATTGCCAGTACTTGAAGCACTTTGTCGGCCTGTTGATGGTTCCGACCCGACAGTTGACCCATCCTATCCGGATCTTACCTTTCTCTCCTAGTTTGCCAGGTCTGTGGCAACTCTGATAATCGCTTTTTGTGTCCCTCCATAGGCTTTCCGGAGGGACTTGATAGCGCTCATGGGGTTATTGCATCCATCTTGCGTTTGGAAGGCTTCCCAGATTTCCTCTTCCGTGGTGATCTCGTCGAGTACCTTTATTTCCATCTTGACTTCTGGAGTTTTACTCACCATATCTGCCTCGTCCTTGAGGACCTTTTACCTTTTCGAGGACTGTATCCCCTGTTTTCCGCAATCTAGCGCACTTCTTGTACTTGCTCAACGTCGTGCTAGACTAGTTAGCTCAGCGTGCAAGTTTCTTTTGCTCCCTATGAACGAATGTATCATCTCTATGGCTTTGCCCAGCTCTTCGAAAGATACCGCCGTACTCTGCCTAGCAGTTAGGAATTCCTCATATTTAAGCGTACATCGGTGGTCCGTATCCCACGAAGTTCGCTCACTTCCACTCGAAGCATGTGAGGCCAAGTGGTCCGCCTCTGATGATTGTGACAAGTGGCTCCTCCGATAATCCAGGGAACCGGCATCGGCCACTGGGGCTTTCACCCGATCGGAAACGATGGCAGGATTTTCCCGTTTGTGTATACCTGCATGGGTAATTGTATTTTGCTCATCACTATTCATATTGTTAGGTGATCTCTTTAGTGCTCTTGTAGGGAACCCACTCTGTGCACTCTTTTAGAGTTGGGTTTTTCAGAAGGTGTTGGTTCGCACGACGTATTTTATTTGGTCGATACCCTATATTCTCAACATCAGCTGAGGATATCGAGCTTTCTCCTATCTACCACCTGGATACGTGCCATGCAGCAGAACCTTCCAGGCTGCAAAAATTCCCGGAGAGTAGAGGCGTTCCTCTCCGAAAGGATCCATGTTGCACCCTTGGTTAAGAGTTAGGCTTCTCTAAACTGCTTCTTTGTCGGGACGAGTCCTTAAAGCTCCTCCACCAACGTCAAGGTCCTGCAGTCCCCAGGAGGAGTGCGTGTGTGTGTGTTATTTTTTTTCTGTTGGAGAATGCATTTACGCCCGACCAGTGTGGGACTCGGGCCGACTGCCAATACCCACTAAACTCCCTTCAGACAGATCACTAACCTTTCATTCCTCGCGGCACCACTGTGAAGTATTACTTCAACGAAGGCAATGTTATGTGTGATTAGGAGGTTCTAGATAGGTTTCTCACCTATGCTGCAACCTTGCGCTTGCGTTTCTCAATCCTGAGCTCCTTCATGACTTTCGCCGGGAAATTGCTCGTTGCGTCCCAGGCTTTCTGTGATGACAACATCCCTTCCACCAGATTGTCAGGTGACCGCTCTCCTCCGAGTTCAGCCTCCCAAGTGCTCCACATGTCTCTGAAACGGGGTCATTTCAAGAACACATGCTCCGCTTGAATTCATGAAGATACCCTCTGAAGCATCCGTGCCCAGAGAGGATTTGCGTCAGGTAGTAGTTCACTTCTCCGTGTCCGCGATTGAGCCAAGCATTCACTTTCGGGATCAGGCGGTGAGTCCATCTCCCCTTGGTGGAATTGTTCCACTCTCGCTGCCATCGCTGCAGGCTATTTCTTCAGTCGCCAGTTCTTCGGGACTCAGCGCTTCGGATCTTCTGCGCTTATACACAGCTTTCCGCTCTTCAGCAAAGACCTCGATTGGCAGCATTCCTGCGATGACACACACAGCGTCCCCAGAGACCGTCCGATATGCACTTGCGAATCTCAGGGCACTGAGTCGATAAACTGGTGCAATCTTCCGTCCTGCTTTCTGCCGTTTCAGGACCTTTCCCCAGATGGGGATAGCGTACGTGAGCACCGAAGTGATCACTAAAGACAGCAGTGCTCGTCTCCTCTGCTTGGGCCCCCCCGATGTTTGGCATAAGACGTGATAAGGTGGATCTCACACCAGATGCCTTAGTCGCCACATGCTCTGCTTGCTGCTTAAAGTTCAGTCGTGCATCGATCATCACCCCCAGGTACTGGATGCATGGCTGGGAGGTGATTTTGCAAGACCCGATTTGCAGCGTGATCGTCTCAATCTTCTTTCTGCTGGTGACCAACACGGCTTCTGTCTCCTCTTCCGCACGCTCAATCCAACAGAATCCATCCAGCAGCGGATCTTCTCGAAGGCTATACTGAAAACACGCTTCATGTCCTCCAGATGTTTCTTGACGATGACCACGGCCACGTCATCCGCGAATGCGACCAGCTTCATCCGCGAGGGCAGTTTCAGCTTCAGCAGCCCGTCGTACATGATGTTCCATAAGAGGGGGCCTAGGACCGAGCCCTGCGGCACTCCTCCTGTAACCTTGTACTTTTGGGGCCCAGTCTCCGTGTCATACATGAGGACTCTTCTGCTGAAATAATCGCAGACCATACTCTGCAAGTAGCCTGGTACGTCTGGTTTGGCAAGAGCCTCCATTATGCAGTCCCACCTGGCTGAATTGAAGGCGCTCTTGATGTCCAGAGTGACCACCAAGCAATACTCCGGAGTGCCATTTAGCCATCGTTCCCCTACCATCGCTTCCCTCGCAGTTTCAACGACAACGTTTATGGCATCTAGTGTGGACTTTTCCGGAAACCATATTGATTACCGGCCAAGACGGGTTCCACGGCAACTTCTATCCTCTGATGGATGATGCGCTCGAGGATCTTGCCGTATCGAGCATGCAGAGAGGACGGTAAGATGATGGTTCGTCTGGGGGTTTATTCCCTTTTGGGAGCAATACCAACCTCTGCTGCTTCCACTTGGCAGGAAAGATGCCTTCTCTTAGGCACTCGTTGTAGACATCCAGAAACTGCTCTAGCATGATGTTAATGTCCAGTTTCAACGCGATATTCGGGATTTCATCCAGCCCTGGAGCTTTGGAGTTCCCCACTCTTTTGCAGGCCTCCATCAGCTCTTCTCTAGTGATCTCCGGAAAAATTTCTCCTCCCCATTGTTGGGAATTTCGATAAAATTCCTGTTGACTTGGGAACAGCGTCTCCACAATTCTCCTTATCAGCACCGGACACGATAGCGATGGCATTGATTGACTCTTGAGTCGTGTCGTCACTACGTTGTAGGACCTCCCCCATGGATCGATCTCTACTTCGGCAAGCAGCTCGCTCCAGCATTGCATTTTGCCGTGTTTGCTGGCCTTGCTGAGCTTGCGTCGTGCCTTCTTATACCTTCTGTCTAACCCCTGGAAGTTAGGAGTTTTCCGACCACGCTGGGATGACCTCCTAGCTGCGTTACACTCCTTTCGCAAAGCAGCAATGGTCTCATTCCATCAGTACATAGATGGGCGTCGATTCGTAGTCGGTTTCCTCATAATAGAGGCATCGCAGGCTTTAGTCACCTTTCTCATAATGTCCTGTGCCTTCGCAGTGGCAGTATCGCCACTCATCGGGCAAACCGAAACTATTGACTCGCCAACCAATGCTGTTGGTCTTCGTTGTTGGGTCAGCTTTCCGGTTAGTACCGATCTCCCAAGAGATGGCTCGATGATCGCTCGTCCATTATTGAGCTCTTCTCCCGCCTTTCGAATGTGGGTCCGTGGCCGTTATTAAGAAGGACAATGTCCAGAGAAGACATGGCCTCCAATACAGCTTGTCCCCTGGATTTAGTCGCGTTACTGCCCCAGTCGACTGCCCAAGCATTGAAGTGCCCCGCGATTGCGATGGCGAAGTGCTGCTTGGCGTGCTCAGTCAGTCTATCCAGGGAATCCATGAATTCCCCAATGGTGAGGCTTGGTGGAGCATAACAGCTGTAGAAAGGAATTCCTTTGAGCTTAGCTACCACAAAGCCAGCCTCATCGGTGGTCGCAACGCTCTGGAACGGGTACTTTCCGCAAGACCAGATGACAGCCTTACGACTTTGATCGGTCTCCCATGGTTGAGTGCTCAAATGTCTGTAATTCTCCGAGGCGATCACCAAATCAATGTTCAACTCCCGCACCGTCTGCATAAGTAGATCATGTGCGGCCTCACAGCGATTGAGGTTGAGCTGTAGTATCCTCATTACCGTTACCTAGAAATCTTCTGGTGTGCCTCCCTGAAAACAGGGCATCTGCCGCTACCAGCAATATGGGCACAGTTCTTCGATGGATCTGTGTCAACACATAAGACACAATGAGCTTCTTTTTCGCAGACCGCAACTTTGTGTCCATCTGTCCCACACTTTGCACAGAGCTTCGCTCTGTCTACCAAGCTCATAAATTTGATGGCAAGATGTCCATAGTGCCAGCACTTGAAGCACTTGGTCACTCTCTCCACCCGTCGGATTCGGGAGTTCACCCATCCTATGCGTATCTTGCCTCGATCGCCTAGGACTTTCTCCGCAACTGTTGGGGCCACCCTAACCGATGCAATCTGGGTATCCCCATAGGCCTTGCGCAGAGACCTGATGGCGCCCAGGGCAATTTGGAAGTCCACCTACCTGAAAGCTTCAGGGCTTCAAGCACCTCCTCCTTCGTCATCAGTTCATCGAGATCCCTGATCTTCAGTTCTTCTTGCGGACCCTTGCTGACGACATCAGCCTCGTTTCCGAGGAGTTGAGCTATGGCTTTATGCCGACTATCAGCTTTTTCCTTTTTAGCCTTCGATAGATGTGTGTGTGTGGTGTGTGTGTGTGTGTGTGTGTGTGTGTGTGTGTGTGTGTGTGTGTGTGTGTGTGTGTGTGTGTGTGTGTGTTTTAAGAGGTTTGAGGGAAATCTTCAAGAGATTCTGGTAAAGTGATGTTAAGAACCAGACCTGAGATTTATACTCAGTAAAACCCATTTCCTCTCATTACCTCTAATCTTCGGGATCTTCATCCCTCGGGGCACCACCGTTAGGTATTACTTCGCGAGGAGGTTCTCAGCTCATTGCTCTTCCGCGGTTCTATTTCATGTACGTCCTCCTAATCTGAAAAGATGTTAT
>JAPYZM010006652.1:0-14428 GCA_030522845.1 Psyttalia concolor | reverse complement strand
AAATCGCAAATAAAGAGACAATGGATTCTTCGTAATTCCACGTTTCTATGTATAATTGTCGGTTTCCCTAACTTTAGGAAAAAAATTGTTAAATAATTTTAACTTGATCAATCATGTATTGATTAGGAAATTAAAATTTAATGTTAACATTTATGAGAAATGTTTGAAAACAATTAATTGGCATCTTTTTCATCTCGTTTAATAAATTAAATTTGGAACATGATGGAACGAGCTTGATCGAACATTGCTCCTCCGATATTGGAATCAGTCATTGATTTGACGATGGAACTAAGTCTTGTTCTATCTTAATTGTTAATCTAGCAGGAGTCAGGATTGCCACAGATTCTGAGATCAGATTCGGATTGCAACCCTTATCCAATCATTATACCCAAGCTTGGATCGAGACTCGACCAGTCTTCGTCAATCCTGGATCAAGCCTGATCGAACCGCGTTTGGATCGTTCATTCCTACCTGGGCTTCGATATCCCAGTCTTGAGCACCAATCCTGTTCCAACCTTAAACCAAGACTGCATTATATATTGACGCCCCATGTTTGAATCAATGTACGATTCAACAATGGAATGAAGCTTGATTCAAGGTTGGGTTATCCAGCCTTGATGTCCAATCTTGTTTCAGCATTATTCCAATCGTCGGGCTTGACTTTTCCTACCGGGAATGAGAATTTGGAAAATTTTCAGTTCAGTTCTAAAACTTGCAAATTAAAAATTTCAAAGGATTAACGTCGAGACTTTTCAAAGTCTCATCTTTTGACTTTAATATATTTAATCAATTTTTTTTATTGAGTCGTAAATCGAATTGAGACTTTAGAAAATTCCTTCCCAATTCTGACATAAAATTTCAACGAAGAGGAAAAGGTTGAGGCATCCTTGGTAGCAATTCTCCCAATTTTCCCCCGTGGATTTTATAGCTTCAGTTGTACTTTCGTTTCTCAGAAGCAATTGAAATAAAAAATAACCACTAGACTTGTACAGAGAAGCCTTAACGTTGAATTACAATCAGACTGTTATACGGTCTAACACGCGAGATCGTTAATCAGCTGTGCAACGTTTGTCCCTCTCTCTTCCGTTTCCATGACGTATGATCCGGAGGCCGAGTAAATTTCCATGAAATTTCGAATTTCTGATTAATGCAAATTGCATTATTAAATTTTGAAAAAACGAATGGAGGGCACAGGTGGATTCCGTCCTGGGTTGAAAAAAAATTGTTTTACTATCCACCGGTGCCGTTCGGTCACTCGAGGACCTTCAGACACACTCACCGGTGGCATAATACACGGATTTGATAGTGTCCTTCGAGGTAGTGAGTCTTACCGGTTCCCCTGGACCCGTTATTCAACTCCGGTTTTATTTCCAATTGGCGTTAGATTGTGCCGCTGCTGCGCATGTGTTTAAAAACCCTCTTGATAAGCAACCCGCTGGGTGGAATTAATTTATTCAACGATTATGGAGTCGTGAAAACTCGAGTTAATGGATTCAATTTTTTTTATGCTCCAGATTCACTTCAGGTCACTTGTACAAGCGGTTTTTTTTTAGAGATGTTTGAATGCTGCACGTGTGATTATTTATGGGTGGAAATAGAGTGGTTCCGGAACATTTGCTCTGGAGTTAATTAAAGCGGGAGTAAAAACTGGGAGATTTTAACGAAATATTTTTTAGGTTTGGTTGTTGAGGTCGTTCAAGTGGATAAACTGTTTTTTAATCGTTCCGGATTTTTCGGATGCAAAAGTTTGAATTGAATTGGGGGAAGAAAATTAGGAAAATTAATTACATAATCTACAGTATGAAAATTGGATTTGGGCGATTATTAATTTTCATCACGCTGTGTCGGAAAAGTAACTTTTCAGTCACGGTCTGATTCACAAGTGCTTTTCCGACACATTGAGATGAAAAATATTGTTCGTAACACGTGAAAAAAGTGGTTTTTGACTCGTGGGATTATATCACGAGCCGAAGGCGAGGGACCTAACCTCCCACTCGCCAAAAATGATTTTTTTTTTTCACTTGGTACGAAATATACTATTTTCAGGTGCCGCGCACAAAAAGTAACTTTTCAGTCACTCTCCGCGTCGAGTGCCTGAAAAATACTCTGACGCGTGTTTTCGACGTGTGTTTTTTGGCTCGTGGGATTATATCCCTCGCCTTCGGCTCGTGAATAAACCTCCCACTCGCCAAAAACCATTTTTTTTCACTTGTTACGAAATATACTATTTTATCCCTTGGAAAACGTTCAATGTCACTTTTCCGAAAATTCGTAGTTAATTATTGTTAAAATTTCAATTTATTTTCCTCACATCAAACACCGGAAAATAAAATATTTCCTTTGATGCATTAATTATAAAATCATTGCAGTCAACATCGGTTGAAAAAAAATTCCAACACTTGAATCCTCATTAATCAAACTTACCAGTGATAAAAAAAAAATTCTTCTGTCAGGCTGATTGAAATTTTTAATAAATACCACTGGTTTCCGTGTTATCGTTGACTCAGAAATTTTCCGCACGTGTGGTAGCACAAGTTATGGCAGAGTGAAAATGCCAGAACCATCGTCACCTGTACGTGCTAACGATAGCGATTCACTCGATGTATAAACAATATGAGGCCAGATACATTCGAGTGTATTATAAACGCATTTCATGGGTCACTTCGGGGGATTGAAAATTGGTAGTTCCGAGAACACGTATTGAGCTTTCGTTAGTTTGGGGATACTGGCGCCTATGGAGATGCTGTACGACGGGAGGTGGCGAGCTCGAGCACTAGTAGACTCAACGCACAGTTGGATAATGCTTTTAGAAATACAACGATTGTAATAATGCCCGTGGGCAGGAGTCATAAACAGCTGTATACCGTTTTGTCCTTAGTTCAGTTGCATTAAGTGCTCTGGTTAATGTGCATGCACTTGGGAATACTACGACCAATGATTCTGTCGTCTTTTTGTTGAATTCTCCCGGAGAATGGGTAATCGGGGAGAATTTCCGGGATATTAATTCCAAGATATTTGCATTTTTGGGGAATTCATTCTGCGGGAGGGGTGGCTATTAATTATATCAGAAGAGAAAATTACTGTTTTCATTAATCCGATAGAATTGATTTTTATTGTTCTCCGAAATTTAATGAGATCGAACGAGTCGTTTTCTTTATTATAATTCAATCGGACTTGCGGAGATGGCAAATGGAGATTTTCGGATAGTTTTTGGAAAATCTATTCGGTTATTTTTAAAGTTTTTTTAAATGAGAATTGACGCCTCACTAAGGTCTTGAAAATTATTGTGATAAACGTCTTTTGCGTAAACTGAGATGAATATTTAATAGAAATTACGGAACGACTCGCGTAATTTTTCTACAAGGTTTGAAATTAAACAGAAATTTCCCCATTTGTTAAAATTCACGTGACGTTTGACACTTTTTATAGAATTTTACTTCGCTCTTAGATTACCTTTCGAAACGTAATTCTTAGGTCTCTTTGCTGATAATTTTCATTGAATAGGGTCTCTACGTGTACTATCTCGTCACTGGGTCTGCAAATTGAAAATAGAGTCACTCGTACCTCACAATGCATTAAATACAAATACACTTGGGATACCCCACCGAGAGAAAAGTCCTGTGAATTCCTTTATCACGTGATACAGAAGCATTTTATCCTAATGGATCGATGAAATCATTCTGTGGTTTAATAGTCTGACCGATCAAAGTGTATTTTTCACGGGACATTAAATCCACTTTATGAATCCGTGAAGATCGGACATTTATTGCTGGCTCTCTCTCTCTCTCTCTCTCTCTCTCTCTCTCTCTCCCTCTCTCTCACGTATACGAAAAGTACGGTGAGACGCCAATTAAGCGGGCCTCTAAGTGGTGGGTGTTGCCCATCTTCTAACGAACAAACTCAGCGAAGTCCCGATGAAGCGCCTCAAACCGTTGAAAAAGAAAGGAACGAATAAAAAGGAGATAGAAATCTCATCGAACCTCTGCATCTCCCGCCATTAGCATTGAGAACCCCTGTCGCGAAGACCTCCACCAAGAGGAAGGATGTAGAGAGGAGAGGCTCTTGTGTTTCGTTTCATACACCCCGAGGGGGGGAAAAAAGCCGGACGATTATGGAAATTGTTTCTTCCATTAGCCAAACCACTCGACTTTTTTTTTCTTCTTCTATTCATGCAAAATTTGAATGATTCTTCGCGTGACTGGGATGTAACGCCTATAATTACCCTCCTTTCCGCAAATGATGGCAAAGGTTGAGGGAAAAATTGCAGATTGAAACAGTTGAGAAAGAGAACCGACGAATTCAATGAATTTTTATATTTTTTCATTAATTTCGGCACTTCTGCAAATCTCTCAATTTCGGACTTTGAAAATCGTGAGCTTGAGATTTTTATGAGTTACAATTAAAAAATTGTCCAACTCAATTGAAGATTTTTGAAAGTGTTAGGTTTATGGGGGAAAATTGGGAATCTTGAAGTGAGAATATCAAAAGTCATTGGACGAGTGAGAGAAAATCCTTTTTGATAATTCAGGGAGGGCTGATGGATGATCTGGACAAGTCTCGTCCACGATATCGCCTCCAATCGGAGAACTACGACGCCAAGTAGGGGGAATTAATCATCCTGGTCTTCTCATGTCCGTTTGGGATGATTGAGTTGCGAGCCGAGTGGCGCATTGATATGCCGGTGAGATTTTTCGATAGATATCCCAGTGACGTTTCACTCTGACGTACACACGCAGGTATCATTTACTGGCTCAGAATTCGTTTCAAGTCATTCTGCATGACGGTTTGATGGGGGATTCAGTCATTTTGGTTGACGTAACAGGAAAAGTCAAATGAATTTATTTGTTTTTGTTTGAAAAGCTCAGAGTCACGGCCACCTCGGTAATAAATCGTGAGGTGTAATGGGGTTATTATTTATGGGAATAAAATTAAATAGTGGGATTACTGACTGTTCACTGACGGTTTAGGACAGGTACTGTGAGCAATTTCAGTGGAATGAGTACATTTGGGCCTGGCGAATTTAAGTTTTCGAATTTCTCATGGACTCGAATTTTTATTATTTATTTAGAAGTGATTAATTTCTAAATTTCGTAGTCTAATAGCAGTTATTCTATACTAATTGTTTTTTTTTTTTCACCTAATTCAATTGGAACTTTGTTGATGGTGGAGAGAAAGTGTACGAAATTCTGGGATAAATTCAAAATCCTAAGGCAAAATAGTCTCTAGTTTTAACTATTATATTGGCATACTCATGAATATAAAAATTCACGACTCAATGTTATTTCATCCATTTTCCACTGCTATAATCGTGAAGAAAGCCCATCTTCAGTATTACCAAATGAATTTGCAATGTGCAATTTTTTTCCATTTCAACTAAACTTCTTACCCCGAAATGAACCGGCGCAGCAGTTATCGCCGGCGCGCCAACGACCGCCGGGAAAGTCATTTTCCCTAACGACGAAGAAATTTTCTTGTGGCCCGTTGGGTTTTCTCCCACTGTGTGCTCCACACCGTCCAACCGTTGGTAAATGTCTGGTGATTAGATTTCGGAAGTGCCGTTACCGTTAACCCCGAGATTACTGTTTCGCTTTCGTGGAAAATGAATATACTTCTCAATGTCCCCTCATCATCCTCACCTCTACCTCTCTCTCAAGTTTTTTTTCCCCCTCAGCGAGAGATACTTGCGCAATTAGTGGCGTTGTCGCCTTTGTTTCATGGAACAAAAATTACTTTCTTTCGGTCCTTTTTATTTCCCCTCACTTTAAAAGACATTAGGAAAGGACAATGAGCTCCGCTATTTTCGATCTCTTTTACGGTTAATTATCGGTAATCGAGCGCGGCGATTGATGTTTTTTTTTTCCTTCTTATGGACGATCGACTTTTATCAGTTCATTAATGATTTAGTTTACTGAATAATTTACAAGATATTACTTCATTGTGCAGTGTAAAAATATTTGACGAGAAGCGAGTGCAGAAATTTCTAGGCAAACGGGTTACGTTAAACCGATTTCGGCCTCTCAATTAATTTTTTATTCATATTTATTCGATTGTAATTTCAAAATATGGGAGTAGTTTAGTTATTTCTCTTCCGCTGGATTGTCAGCAATTAATTGCAGGCAATCAACAAAATTCAATTGAATCTCATTTGCCAACGATTTTGCAAGAGTTTTGTAAGCATTGATTGCATTGACACTTGTTAGAAAATTTGCTTGTCCAAAAAAATGTCACTGCTCTGTAAATTTAGTTAGAAGTTGAATAAGTTAGATTGAATTTGTCTCGGCGAGAAAAAATCTTCAATTTTTGCTCTCCCCTGAATTAACCCTTCAACTCGCACCCCCAGAATAAATCCAGTCACCCAAAATTAGATGGCGCCTGAAAAAAGTCTGCAACCCAGTGGGGGGGAAAAAACGAGTGCTCAAGGGGAGATAGGAGGGGAGAAGACAGAAGAGCAATACGAGCAAAAAGGTTTATGGTTGTTTGGGGTGCTCTATCTTTAGGTGCAACATATCATGGAGCTTTTCTCCTCTCACTTCTCTTTCATGCTGAGCTACCTCTTGGACCTCAGGCCACCGGACTGAGTTATTTTACGGTTAAAATAGTCGAGTGTTCTTCTCCTCGCTGTCTTCTCTCTCGCTATCGCATGGCCAAAGGCATTGCAAAACCGGTGCACTCGTAGCATTGATATCAGGCGACCCAAAGGAAATACACCCGTGGGGCAGAATAAAGAGCGGAAGGAAGGGGTGGGAGGGCTGCTTTTTCAACCGTACAAGTAAAGCGGCTTCTTTCAATCCTCTTTCAATTGGCTCCGGAGGCCCTAGTCGTATAAACACACTCAGTCTTTCACTTAACCTTGAGAACTATCGGAGTTAATAACGCTAAGCCGATCAGACTTCTAAGCGAATGCCCAGCTATCGCTTCGTGTTCGGACATTGGTAATTGATTGAGAGTTTATGGGGAGAATGGAATTGGCGAATTTAACCCAATGGAATAGGAGAGCCCAGAGAAATAACTTTTTCTGCCTACATGCGCCGAAAGTGGGCATTTTAACATGCTTTGCTGGGTTAAAATCGCTCGCTTTTGTTCATTTTGGCAGAATAATCATATTCAACCCTTGGGAGGACAATCAGACAAGCATTCCCCATGTGTTTATAACTCTGGCCTTCGGCTCCGGTGGTAATTTTGCACGTGAGGACGACTTGTCTGATTTTCCTCCCTAGGTGAGAAATATACTATTTCTGGGGAGGCAAAGTAAACAAATTGTCCTCACGTGCTGCATTACGACCGGAGACGAAGGCGAAAGCGAGCGTTTCTAACTATCCGAACTATATTGCCCAAAAAGTTCACTTTTCGGTACCGGTTTTCGTGCGTAAAGTGGTACTTTTCCGCACAGTGTGCGTAAAAGTCAGAAATCGTGCGCAAAGTGAAACTTGTGCGTAAAGCTTCGCTGTGATCACCTAGCACTAGTGCAAGGGATGCACAAAAGTACTACTTTACGCACTAGTTGCACAATATACTATTTTGTTAGTGATGTTACGTTCAGCGAGTGGCGAACTGTGACATTTTTCGTTTACTAGTAAACGAAAAGTCCTTTCGTTTACAAGTTTCGACGTTCAATTCGGCAACAAAAAATTGAAAATAAATTTATTGACGTTAATATTTTTCCACAGACACTGTTTGTTTGCTCAGAGAATAATTTTAATGCTTTATTTATGCGAAAAATAGACGGGAAAAGACCATTTATATGATTTAATTTGATAAAACATTTTTTACCTTTGGAATTATAGTCGCTGATTTTCTCTCTTGATACCCAACAAATTAAATATTTTTTCTCTTGACAAACTAAAGTGTGGAAAAACGCGGCGAATATATATATTTTTTCTTCACTCCTCGGTGCCGTTTATCCGGCAATTTTATGTCTCGCTTGGCGGTGCTAAAAGCCTCGGTACTTATTTATTAAAAGTATTTCCTCCATCCGCACATTTTTTTCAATTTTTTATCTGTATATTTCGTCGTAACGCACACATGTTCCGCAATACGTGTCTTATACAAGAGATTATTATTGTTGGACAGTCTATTTATATTGTTTTTTTTTTTCACAGCGGTTCGTTTACCGCCTAACGTTTCACCGCGTCAAGACAATGAGCGTTGGTAAATACTTCGACTTTAGGATCAATTTCTGTCTTGAGGGGATTGACGTATTATTGAGGCGGAGGATTTATACTCTCCATTACTAATTGTCTTATTTATTATTATTGATTGCGAATCGAAAATTGGTTTTCCATATTTTACAAGAGCTATTGAGAGGTCGAAGCTAATGTCCACAGATGATTATATTTTTTTTTATAGTTTCCGCGTTTGATACTGGAGTTTGAGAAATAAATTTACCTATAAATTGATGTCCTCCAATGAAATGTGAAATATTAACAGGAAAATTGATAAAATTGAACACGTGTAATGTCTTGAATTATGACCTTGGTGGTTATTGTACACCGAAGACAGTATTTATGTCCTTATGTCATTTGACGGGCGTTTGTATGCCTCTACGGTATTTTTACGCATTACGTATTCTCACGATGTAGACAGCACTGACTCAAAACCAACGCCAACTGTATAGTTTTGTAAATATTCGAGTACTGTACACGTGTATTTGTACTGGCAATCATATAGTGAGGTGTAGATAGACAAAATGGCATGTTCTTTGGCCGATTGGTGGATCGGTGGTGGGGCGGGTGGGGGAGGGAGGAGGTGGAAGCTCGGGAGATTCACGGTAACACGTTTACATGAATGAGTTGGATTATTGAGGTGGGGTTTTTTTGGCAAGATCACTCTCAAATGTTGGTGAATCAATTTGGCTACTGTGCAAACTCAATTATCTTCGAGGAAAGGTGATTACTAGAGTACTCAATCTGTACTGAATTAGGCTTTAATTATGTTGCCAAATGTTGCAGACACGGCGAACATGTTTCGTTGAATTTCACTCGAATTTTCATTATGCGGAGACGGTCTTTGAATTGAGAAGTTGATCAGATTATTCAGTGACGACGGCCTTTCTCTTATCGTTAAAAGATTTTTTTAATTGGATTTTGCAATGTTTTTGTATAGATAGTTTCAAGAAATTTCGAACGCAATCGCTTTTTGAACATTTAAGTTGACATTTCGGTTCCAATTTTTTTTTTAATTGGAAATCCAGCCTCCCCGTCGCCCCCACCGTCAAATAAAATTTTATATCAGGTCCTGAAAATTACTTACGAATTTTTTTCTGCAATAGAAATTTTCTCAAGTGACACATTCAAAGAACATTATTCACTTTTTCCTAGATGTTAAAAAAAAAGTATAAGCAGAAATGTTTTTTGAAACGTAGGAAATAAGGTCTTAATGAGCTTCCAAATTCTGTATATAAAAAATTGAAGGTTTTCTCATTTGTAAAGATTTTTTTTTGGTTATATTGCAAAAAAGTTACCGGGAGCTGATTTTTTTTTCTCAAATACAATTAACGGGGAACTTTTTTAGCATAACTTCCAACTCGAGATCCGTTAGATTTAAATTATCCAATATCCAAAATTCAATTTCGCCAGTTTTCCCGGCCGGGTATACATACGTGGAATAATGGAGTTCAGTGACTCGGGTAACCGCCTAGAATTTTAAAATATCATCAAACAAAGCCTCGTTTGAACAGATACGTCTAGATCTACATTAGATCTCAACACCATTTTATCTCTCACCTGAAACATTATACAGTTCAATAATAGCGCGATGATTCACAGCTTAATTCCCAGTAATTTTTCTATATACTGAGCCACGATAAACCATCAGTTGAGTCACACCAACGGATTACCACACTGAAACATTGGCGAACTCTGAATATCGCCTACACATTGCACGACTGGTAGAGAGACATCCCACGCAAATTGAAATAGTGAATCGCAAGTACCAAAACGCAATTTGCGATAATCAAGCCACAACGTAAATCCGTGTTTTGTCTATGGATGTATGGGATAAATGCGCGTATATACAACATCCGGTACAGCCAATTACCAGGCGCTCATGGCGCTCGGAGATCATCACTGGTAAAATGTACGTTATCGGTTGACTGGATCGGGGTTAGAGCCAAAGCCCAGACATGAACGTCTTTGAGGTTGGACATTTCCTGGATCATGTTATTCGCTAATCACTGGTTAGCCTAATCACTCTATCGGGATGACATATTTTTATAATCGATGAATGAATTATTCATTGTCAATTATTAATTCGCTTGACAGACGTGGATTAGAAATAATATTGGAATGATTTGGAGGGGAAATTTGTACAATTCTCGTGATTTGAAAATTTGACGACGAACTTGTCAACTGCTCAACGAAGGAGAGTTGACTTGTAAATCAGACATTCCTCATCTGGCGACCGCTTCGGCGTTGTTAACAAGTTATTATCTGGAATCTCAGTTTCACTTTTTGGAAGTTTTTGAATATGGGGAGAAATATTCAATAGAAATTACAAGCAATAACCCTGAGGATTACTAATAAAATTCAATAAAACGTGGCTATCGTTATGTCTATTCTACATCTGTTTTGTAAAAATTACTCATTCTTCCGAGGGCTCAGGGCTAGCCACGAGCCACAGCGATCGGGACCCTTGACAACAGGTTCTTCTATTTTTCTGGAACGTTTCGAAAAGATTCTTAACCATCCAAGAATTTTTATTCTAGGGTGTAACGATTCTTAAAATTTCTGTTCGATTTTACGCCGTTCAGAAAAATTACCTGACTATTACGTTTTTTTTTCGATAACCGACTGGAGTAATTTACAGAAATTGGCTGAAATTGTTTCACGTCAAAAGATTACGTGAGTTGCTCCGTAATTTTGATTGAATATTTTTGTGACATTTGAATTCCCCTAACATTGAAAAGAAATTCGTCATTAACAATTTAGAATATCGCTAAAAAATCTGTGAAAATTAATTTTTAATGTTAAAGCTCGTTAAACATTTGATGGTGACGAGAATTCCCAGGGAAAGTTTTTTAATTTCGGGAGGATAAAAATTCTAGTAACCAAATATTGAAGAAGTAAAGAATGTTTATTGGATTGAGGAAACTATTTTCAATCTAACAACTGTTATCCCCATCTATTTTTGACAAACCACTCAAGTTGGTAGTGCCGTTGGCCTCGAAAAGCTGTTATAGTTTCGTCCACTTGTAGAGTTGTGGAGATACAACTCTCAAGAACAAAAACCAAGGAAGACAGATAACGTCGACGACGCGTGATTATTTTCGATTTTATTGTGGCAGAACGACGGGAGTCCCTCTCGTCTTTGGGCCACTGCCAGAGCTCACTCTCTGTGGAGGCGTTTTCGTAAAATAATAACGAAATGGTGTGCTAACTCCTCGAGATGTTTAATCTCGAAAATTAAAATGAGATGAAACAAACGACTTGATGCAAATAAAACATTATTACATGTTCAACAATTTGTTATCACGATTGAGGCAGCATTGTTTATATTTAAAATTCTACTACAAAGAAGTGAAATTAATTAAATAAAAATAGACAAATAATTGAATAAATTTTGATGTGCCATACCATTTCCCAGTCGAACTTCCTTGGAAATTAACCAATAAATTCATTAAAATTTTCAATTGTGAATTTAAAATGAATTCCAGAAAATTATTGTCTCTAACATCAAAATATTCAATAATTTTCATTTTCAGCGATTCATAAGGCGCAAAATATTCCGCAATTTTATGAAAATGACTTGTTCAAAATTGTCTTTTTTTCTTTCGAAATGTTGCAAGTAATTTTCTAACAAAATATTCAATTACAATTTCGCAAAAAAAAAATGATGTATTAATTTTTCCTCAATTTTTCTGTTTTAGGTAAGTCACAGTGCCGACCCGACCACTAATTGGTCAACCATCAAAATAAATTAATAAAGAAGCTCTACTTCCATGCATTCCATGATAATCGCACCAGGTTAGATATACCGCATGAAAGTAATTAGTAATTACCACTCTCTCTTCTATAAATGGTCGTGTCCGTTACTGAAGTTACCGCGCCGCCTCATCGTCGCATATGTCCCTTTGATCGATGACATACGGGCGAATAAAAATAATGCTGCAAAAAAGGGGGCGGCTAGGGGGGGTGAGGAGCAGGAGGATAATAGGGAGTAGTCGAACAAGACAGGTAGACTTGTACACTCAACGTACTCCAATCCCGGTGATTGCCTACGGGCTTCAATTCATGTAATACATATCTCAGCATACGCACATGACGAATATAACATCCTTGGCGAGTTTACTGAGAAACTACCGTGCAACTCTCGATATAACGATAACTATAATCGGGGTTATTATCGGCGGCCTCGGGTGCATTATTTCTCACTGTTTCCGGTCAACTGATGAGCTCTCGGGTATTTCAATTTTTTCGGGTGGTTCTGTTGATGCACGAAAATTGATGAAGTTTATTTTCTCCGGGAGACAAGATGAGTTCATTTGCGGTTGGCAAGTTGACTGGTTTTAGTGTTTCAAAGGTCGGTTAGTCATTGCAGAAATTGTTTAATTGAAGATAGTTGTTATTTTTGGTTAACAAATTCAATTGTGGGAATCGCAAATTGGAAAGGCACAATTTACATTCACAATTTCAGTATTCTATTTTATTCTTAATTGAATAATTGATTTTTTAAATTAATAATTAAGGGCATTTGTCTTCTGTAATCTTTGGAAATATTTTCAATGCCATTGTTAGGTTAGGCAGTTAATTGTCAGGAAGGTCAAACACTAGATTGTTGGTGGGAAGAAAATGGGGATTTCCAAGAACATTAATTTGGGTTATTATCGTGGGAACTAGTGAAACAAATTTGTATATTTTTAATTAAATTTAATATCAATAAAGTTGAAGATTCTACTCGTAGCTGTAGTTCGAGTTGAAAGAATTTTATGTTGAGATTGACATAAAGATTCTAGCAATCGTATAACATACTGGCCTTGCAGGAGTTTTCATTAAAACTGCCATAAAAAATGCAAGACGACCACTAAAAGTTACAATAGTTCAGATAAAAATTCCACGGAGATATTGAATTTTTGTCGAAAACATCGGTTTTTAGTAGAATTACAATACAATTTTTCGCTAAAAATCATGAGAAATCTCCCAATCGACTGACAGAAACATTACGTATGCATTAACAATTTATTAATCCTTAAACACTGACAGAATATTTATTCACATTGACTAAAATACTCAGTATTGACAGAAAAAAAATCTACAACTACAGAATTTCTCAACAATAAAAAAAAATCGTGATTTGGGATTTAAAAGATCAAATTTAGATTAGCGAAAGGCACTATTTAAGACTCGACTCTCAGGGGAAATTGCAGTTTATCGGGCCTTACAGTAAACCTTGCGTGACGTTGAGGCCCTTTCGTTTCGCTTTTCCTTTTTTTTATTTTACATCGAGTACATGTTCGAGCGTCATTCGAATGCTCATTCGAGATATTCAATGGTTCTCCTCTGTATAGAAGGACAAGAAGAGAAATATTTAATAAAAATTACGGTCTTCAGGCTTTTTCTACCGCAATTGAAGAGTATAAACCTTGCCACATTCTGTAAATTCTTTAATTCGTCACCAAAAAAATCCAAAAAAGTCAGATCATTCTTTTTAGAGGTATAAAATCGAACCGAAATTTCAAGAATCATTGTACCCTAGATCATAAAAATTATTGGATTGCATTTTTACAGAATGGTCTAGAAAAATTAATGAACATGTTGTTAAATGTCCCTTCACTGTGACTCATAGCTGGTGATAAGGCCTCGTCTAGATAACTAATTTTTACGAAACAAATCGTACAATTCACTCCACGACAGACACTTTTTACAAAATTTTACTTCGCTCCCAGATTACGTTTCCAAACGTAGATCTCATTTTGATTGTTGATAATGATTATTAAATATTTCTCTACGCGAAAAAATCAATTTTCAGAGAATCGATTCTCTTTCGAGAGCTCATCGAGTGCATGTTCGAGTGTTCATCCGAGGGACTATTCACTCCCAAAACTAGTGACACAATGATTTCAAACTGATTGAACTCGATTTCAATGTGATTGCAATGATTTCATGTGATCGCAGATGATTTCAATTACGAATATAATGAGAGAAACACGCTTACAAATTATCAAAGTAAAATTAATATTAATAGACAAACATGATAAAAAAACTAAGAAAAAAATTATAGTTCCGATGCATTCTGCTGATATCATTGGTAGAATTAAATATCATAAAATTTCTAATAAATAAATTTGACTTCCTTAATTTGAAAAATAATAATCAGACAACAGTGCTCATTTATGAGATGATTTATTCTAAATTATATCCAATAATTTGAAATAAATTGCAATTTACAAATGTTCAGGGGAAGTCAGAAAATAACAACATAATTATATTATGCT
>JAPYZM010006651.1:0-12356 GCA_030522845.1 Psyttalia concolor | reverse complement strand
GCAATTTTTGTATACACAATGTAAATAATATATAAATATAATTAGTTCCAAATTTAAGACGTAAGTACGATCAAATATTGTCTCATCGAATGCGCGCGTCGCCGTGAGAGTTTCTCTCATCGCGCGCGAAAGCATTACCGGCAAGCTGGCGCGACCATTGACGGGTTAAGGAGTTTTCCCAAATTTCGTTGGATTCGCTCGTTAAAAAAATTTGAAAATATTAATTTTACCAAATGACTTCTCGAAAGTGGTCTTTCATTCCGAAAAAAATGAAGAGTTAATATCGTCAGCCAACGTCAGATAATCATCATCGATCCCCAGATGTCGAGATAACTTGGAACCCAAGATCCCACTTCTAACACCAGAAAATCTGCGACCCAGCCGAGAGGATGAGAGAGAGAGAAAAAAAGGTTACTCTTAGAAGGTGAAAAAGTATTTTTTCCCCGGGTTAACTACAAAACTTGCACATCGACTCGTTACATTAAGCCACAGTTACGACGTATAATTGTTGGGTACGCGATGCCGGTATATACTTGAAGTTGTATGGTACCCAAGTCCTCTTTTCTTGCCGTCCACAATCCAATGGTGCACCAATGCTGGGGCTATTCTCGTGGTCGCAGTTGTAAATAATGAATGTCCTGTTTATGGATCGTAAACGCCGCTCTAACAACACGGCTCATACGCCTCTAGAAAGCCCGCTATACTCTTGTAGTGTTATCTCAGCTGTATTTCCTACTTCGTATATCATTGTAGGGAGCGTATCACCAGGGCAACCTTTAATTACCGACATTTTCGACAAAACCACCAGCAATATTGCACTAGGATTGGACGTCTGGGGCTGGGACGAATGGCGATGGCGAGAGATTTGTTTTGACATTTCAAGGGAGAGGATGTCAGGCTTGTTAAGATGGAATCCTAGATCTGGTTGGTCTTCAAACGAAACAGGAGGAAGTGATTTTTCTTCTTCAATGCAAAAATACAGACGAACAAATGGATACTATTTCCCTCGCCTAAGTTCCTTAATCTTCCTTGCATTGAAAGTAATTTTGGGATGAGGAATTTGATAGACTGAATTTGTAATTCGTAATTCGAAAGTTCTTCGATGAAGTCCTAGTTTAGGTTGGAATTATTCCGGCAAACTGCAGACAAGGCAGATAGAAAATAGTTCAGAGGAAAAAAGTTTCTAGTTTTCTACGCGGATTGCAGAAAAAAAAATCTGAGATTGAGTATATAATAAACCCACTTTTTTAAAGTGAAAAAGGCTCTGCCATTGAGAGCATCTGTGGTCTTAGACTGGGGATATTTGCAGGGGATGAGGTTGAGGATTAATTTAAGCAGCTGGTGATAGTATTTCTCTTAAGGATGTACAGATCGCATTGGGAGAAATTCACTGAAGACTAGGGAATTTAATTTTCCAGTGAATTACGAAAACGCGGACTGAGGATTTGAATGCCAGGCGCCGTCGCAGGGGAATCGAACGTGAGAGAGAGAAAAATTTCAGTGCCTACTTCTCTTCAAATTCGTGAAATAATTTTCTAGAACGAGATTGAAATTTTTGAAACGTACCTGTAACGACCGGTGCGAGTGATGGGGATGATGGAATTGCGGCGTGTGAATCATCTCGTCCTCGGGATCTTCACTGCCTGATAAATTGATATCGTTCCCTGATTCACTGCCACCCGGAAGATCTCGAGAATTTGATTCCGTGGACTCTAACTTCTTCTTCTTCTTCTCTTCTCGCTTTATTTCCTAAATTGAACAATATCAAACGATTACTAATCTTCAATGAAAATTAAAAACTCCATTTCAGATTTCAAACTCATTTAATCGGCAATCAAAATCTTTCCCCAAAAGACTCCAATTCCATTTAATTTTTAAATAAAAAATTGGTTTCCTAACTTTCTTGGAAATTTCCGAAATGGTCGGTGGATAAAGTGGATTTTTTGTTGTAAATAAATTAATGGAAAATTGCGATTTTTTCCATTTAACCGACAATGAAAATCCTTCCCCAAAGACTCCAATTCCATTTAATTTTCAAATAAAAAATTGGTTTCCTAACTTTCTTGGAAATTTCTGAAATGGTTGGTGGATAAAGTGGATTTTTTGTTGTAAATAAATTAATGGAAAATTGCGATTTTTTCCATTTAACCGACAATGAAAATCGTTCCCCAAAGACTCCAATTCCATTTAATTTTCAAATAAAAAATTGGTTTCCTAACTTTCTTGGAAATTGCCGAAATGGTCGTTGGATAAAGTGGACTTTTTGTTGTAAATAAATTAATGGAAAATTGAGAAAAACCCGTGTTATCGCAGGGGAAATAATGTTAACGGAAATTTACCTGCGGTTGCACTTCATTGAGGCCTACGAGTTGCAGTGCCTCCTCGAGACTGAATCCGTCGGGCAGGCCCAGCGAGTCGTTGCTGAGCAGACCCTCAACCCCGTCACCACCGAGCAAACTGTCACTCAGCAGTTCCGATGTAAAATCATCTTCGAGACCTAGACTGTCATTCAATCCCAGGGAATCGTCGGCCAGGCCGATAGGCGAGTCGTCGTGGCTCAATGACGGAGCACCCAAAAACTGTTCAGCACTCTCTCCAGTACTGCTGCCACAACCACTTGGACTACCCGTTGGTATGTATTCACCTGAAATTTTTAAAATAATTTTTCACTTCACGTACTTCACTGATCATCAAACATTTCTCCCTCTTCCAGTTTTCTTTCTATTTTCGTTCTAATGATATCAAAAGGAATTCAAAATTTTTTTAACAGTTCCTTAAAGCCTTGACGAAAGTAATTTAAACTCACTTTTCTAGCGAAATAATTTTTCATGGGAAAAAATGATAAACCTAAATATTGGAACACAATTGATTTTACTTAATAAATATTTTCAATCCATTTAATTTATTTTTAATTCGATTTTTTTAAGCCTACGCTAGAAATTCTTCGCAATTGATTTTTTTTGTAATTGGAAATTCTAGGAAATCGCACGTCTCCAACGGAATAAATGTGTGAAATAAATGTAACTGCTGAATTGAGAGACAGATCGTCACTGCTGGCTTAAAAACTTGAAATAGAATTTCCCCCCAATTTTTAAAGCGAAAATAACATTTCTTTAATGAAGAAATAACGATTTCTTAATGAGAACTAAATTAGAACAGTCTTCGCTTAGAATTCCCCTGTATTTACGTTTGTCGATCAAATTGAGAGCACTTATTCCGCAGAATACATTCCCAAAAGTCGATAAATCCCGTCTCGAAAATAGAACTTCAGCCTCACCTTAAAAACTCAAAAAACCTTCCCCACAATTTACAAAAGTAAAAAAAAAAAACGATTCAAACCATCAAAAAATCGTGAAAAGAAACTATTCCCGACTTATAACTATGTTCCAACGAGTGTTTTATCTTTATGTCACGCTTTCCTAACGGAATCTTCACCTCAACTTTCCTGCCTAGTCTGACAGAACCCGGAACTCCGTTTGATTTCCGAACAAAACTTCACATTCACTCATAAATCCTTAATTTTTCCCAGGGCCTCCTTAATCACCCACCACCGATCCGCTAATCCACACAAGAGTCTATCGAGCACGCAATCAATTCGGTCCACGGATTCTCAAAAAATTCCTATTAAAAACTCGAAAAGGAGATGAGAAAAAAAAATGGAAAAAATGCATTTCACTGTGACTCGACTGAAATGGGTATCGGCGCCGTTGCACGGCACTTGAAAACTGACGAGTCTCGTGGAGCAGGTAAATTTTTCGGGGAGGCTGGACGGGGGAAAAAAGAGAGAGAGAGAACGCTACTAATTGAGGGACAAAGGGGGGATCTCTAGGATCCACCTGCTGGCTATAGCGAACCCAAAGGTCCACGCCCTCTGACCAATCCAGAGACGATTCTCTCCCTACCTATGAGCTATCCTCTTACTCTTCTTCCCAAGGGGAGCCGATCGGGCCCCCAAATATCAATTTTTTGGCTCACATATCTTTGATCAATTATTTTCCTATTTACATTCTATTAAAAAAAATACAAAAAAAACGACAGAAAAGTGTAAACAATGTTCGCCCTCAAATCCCATGAATTTAATGTTAGTTTCGATTTTTTAATTGTTTTCTTTGGACGAGGAATAATTTTTTAACGTAACAATAACAATTGAATATGCCAGCTGGGTGAAAAATATCAGGTACGTATTTTTTTGCACTAAAAAATAACGAGAAATGAATGAGTTATATAAAAATTGTTGATAAATACCAACTGAAAAATTTCAATGAAATTTTGAAAAATCATGAATGGAAGGCCGCGGAACTTCTTAATTTTACAAGTCAAAGGTTCGGAATTTAAGAATGAAAATTGCCTCAACTAACTGCCGATTTACTCAAGGACAATTATATAAAAAAAATTACTGGCAATTTAAAGTTTTTTGTTTTTTATCTGTAATCGTGCGTAATGACGCAAGAGTCGTGGAGTTCTTAAATTAACAATGTTTGTTTGTAAAACGAGATCCTTCAAAAAATACTTGAGTATTAATTCATTTAAGGCATCAGGGGACAAACCTAAAACTGATAATTCCGTAGATGATAAAAAAAAAATACTCGATACTCGATAAGATTAATTTTAGAAGGCCGAAAAAATTCCGAATTACCGATTATTTTTAGTAAAAAATTTAGATGTTCCCAAATCGAGGGCTAGGGTTTTTCTTAAAGCAGTAATCACATGTTGATTCACGGACAATTACACTAGTTTCACCTAAAACTCCCTGAGCATGAGAAACCTTTTGTTGTTCTGTAATTGTTCCCAGTTATTTAACATGTTCTACCGTTAATCAAACAGTCTCTTCTAAAATTAGCGTTGTCACCCAATCCCCACTTAATTCACCTCCACTAACAATTTCCGCTTGTTCCAACAAGCCTCACCCAATGTTCCCTAATCTCCATCTGAGCTAATTAATATTATCTCATCAAGTGAGTGTTTAATCCCGTTTAATCCCGCCAATATTTCGATAAAAATAAAAAAAATCTCAACAAAGTCCGTCACAGCTCGAAATTACCATAAATTCTCCCTTAACTTTCGCTGCTCACTCCCTCGCAATCACGAAAACCATTTCCAGCCGAATAAAAAAGGCTTTCCAGCCAGCCCAGAAGCCTTGTTATTAAAGATAATAATCGCATAAAATAATATTTCCCCGGTGAACCGACGCGTTGAAGCGTTTTCGGCTCAGGTAGGATCTCCACCTGCACCAGAGCGAGAGAAACAACAAAATCCTGTGGGGGGGGGGGGGGGGGGGGGGGGGCGGGGGGGGGGGGGGGGGGGGGGGGGGGGGGGGGGGGGGGAAGGAGAGGAAGGTCGCACCTTTTTGGATGCCTATTACATTAACGAGTGGTAGCAGCCATTGTCTGGCCCAAATGCGCGTCCGACCGCACGATAATGGCTGTCTGTAAATTGGAGAGGCATGGTACCACCCTCCTCTCTGGGTCTCCCAGTCAAAAATCGAAGGATGAAGCCATTTCGGCCTGTGGATGGCTTTGAAAAGGTGTAAAAAAAAGTCCTCCGGGCCCAATTTTTTTCCATTTTTCTCTCACATGATCAAATGGCTTGGGATGGTTGTGTAATCCAGCGCTTGTCACCCTTGTGACCCTTTAATGATTGCCAGCGATTGTTCTCATCTAAATGATCTGTTGAAATCACCACTCTCCTTGACCCTTACGAACCAAAGAGCACAGACGAAATGAAGTAACGGATTTCGAGGAAATGATTGTTCCAAGTGCCATTGTCTTCAGGCAATTAAAAGTTGTTGAATTGAAAAGAAAAAACGAGGCTCAGTATTGATTGACCATTAAATAATAAAAAAGAAGAATGAATCATAAACTTCAAAAGGATAAATCATCAGTTCACAAGTAAGAATGATCTTACTTTCGAGACTCGCTTTAGCACCAAAATCCAAGTTTTCCTCGAAATAACCTAAAGAACGAGTTAGCTCAAATAAAATTAGCTTTTTTGTCCCATTTTCTAAAAAAATCTTCCCTGAATAAATAAGAAATTTACGTAAGAAGTGGGCCTGAAAAGTTCCAGCAAAGAATCACCAAACCTCCAGAGAAAACCCGAACACCACTCGCTCCCAAATTTTTTCCCGAAGAACCCAATACCAATCCCCAAAATTTGCAGTATCATGAATTGGAAATTGGCCCTCCTAATACACGAATCTCTTTCAATTCCACGGTTCCCATTCAAAAAGCTCCTCACAATTTTTTTTTTTCACCTAGTCCCTTACATCAATGCCCGACAGATCATTTCTCATATTTCGTTCTCGTACCTCTAACGACTGATAATAATTCCTGCATTACTAGACACTTTTCAGTGGGCTCTTCTCACCTCTCCCAAACAGTTGGAGATCTACGTGAAATGCATCTGAGTGTAGACGTCAGCATATATTGTCCAACACCAGGTGACAAATATATTCTGATTCTGCGGATTGTCCTGATGTCTTATTCACATTCAGAGAATTCTCACCAAAGGAGATTTGAAGTCACGTTAGCTGACCAGTGACACAGATCATTAAGCTTTTGGTGGATGGTTGGTGACCGTCGGGGAGTGAAGGGCTTCTGGTATTGAACCAATTGCCTGACCAGACTCACCCCAACGATCAACGACTGCCTTTTCAAGAGCCCCCCACGCTAATCGAGTCGCAAAGCTAATGAGACCTGATCTAACTGGTCCTCCCCAAGCTTGGGAAGGCTCTGACAAAAATTCTGTCACATTCGCAATAGATATTCTTCCTATTCTGATCAATCAAACCCAGACCAAATCCCTTCTAATCTAAACAAGCGTCCTATTTCCGACAACTTCTCCAAACCAATTGTTCCTGATATCATTCTCCGCCAACCTTCCGAAGTCTAATTACCTTAATCAGATTAATCCAATGCGTAATAATCCAAAGGAGCCCCTCACAAAACCCCACCCAACCCCACTAGTTCATCTAGCAGCGTCCAACCCCCACACAGAGCAGTCCCTTCAGTCTTCACCAACAATCGTTCACCTTCACTACTACCAAAAACCACTTCTTTGTCCAAGCAATTCAACAACAAAAAATCACATAGACTCCTTTGTCCGCAAGATCACCACCACCACCAGAGTAGGATAAAAACCCCCTGAAACAAGACAACGGCGGAAATCTTCCAGCAAGAGACACTCGGATGATGGCTCTGATGAAAGGTACGCATGAAGACAACTGATAGACTATCTTAGTATTGGCTTATGGTACATGGGCCAGCGGTATTGTGAACGAGGGGGATGCGCGGGTCTGTATAGCTGGTTAAAAAACCAACCAATCCCGTTGTTGCTGGCTCTCATTCCAATATGGCTGCCAGACAATGCGCACCAGAAGATTGGAAACGAGAGGGGGAAAGGTCTACCCGTAATATCCATTCTCCAGGGTTCCCCACTGTGCAGAGAGCGTATATGCATCGTTGCCATGCCCCCCTCTACCCCCCTCTCACCCCCTCCAATCCATCCCCAACACCAATTCTTTTAATGAATCATACATCATAGGAGGTTCTACTTTCGAGAGATCGTACGATATTGTTAGCAATTATTTGGTTTTTAGAAAGGTTGTTTGTCGGTGGATCCAACGTTTGACTTGTAGTTTACAAGTTTTCTATTTTTAGGCTGAGTACGTGGAGCAAAAAGCCTGGTGATACTGTCAACGAATATGTAATGGGCAGGTTTTGAGATTTTATCTAAATCCATGTCAAATGAATGATTTTCATTGATACCTTTTATTCTCACGTCGTCACTATCGGTTCGATTACTGATTACAGATCTGATCGCTGGGATAATCGAGGCATTGGAGATGGCTGGGTAGGATTTATTTCCGGTTAATTTAACTGTTGTGCAACAGGAAACGGGATTTTTTTTTTCATGGTTTTTCCATTGGCTGGCTTGATGGGTTTGGCTTGTTACGTGCCTGTGTGAATCTCCAGAGATCTCTTCCTTCGGGTTATTCTAGCAAGATGGCTGCCCATCTGGTGGGTTTTAATGAACCTGTTTTCTTGGCACAACCTTCCAACATCGTCAGAATAATAATACAACTCTGATTGCGACAATGGCGTCATTGATAGGAATAATTGTGTGGTACCGCCTGTGGCATCCTGTGAGGGCTTGGGTATCAAAATCACTGGACCCGTCGATGAGCCGTCCTCCTGGCGGCCATTGTTCGATGATGGGTCTTTGTCTGTTGGTCGGAGTGTTCTCAGCGGTTCAGACTAGTCCAGAGTTCGTTTTGGAGAAGATAACTTCAATTATTATCGGGAGTTATTGAGCAATTGACCGTCGTAGACTTTTTGGTGAAGGTTAGAACTCACGGGGAAAGATGGAGATCATCCAGAGGCTCTTGCTGGTTACGCTGCCACTCCTTCACCAGAGGACATCATTCCATGGGAACGAATGCATCTGGACTGCCCGACGTGGCAATCAGATCAGTGGAATCAAACGAACGACTTCCATTCGCAATTAATGTAGAAGTCATGCGAAGGCAAATTGCCTGTTCAGTTCAGAATATGACCGTTGCAAGAAATTGTTTCTCTTCTTATTGGAAAATGTTCAAAAGTGAAAAGTATTGAAAGCATCGTAAATTATGATTTTTTTTCTGTTCTGCTCTGTTTGCATGAGTAATGATGCCCATGCCATCCTACCGAAAACTTATATCCGGATTTATCAAGCGATATCTGCAAATCACCCTGATGCCCCACTGTCTACGTCCTCCAAATGTACACAGGATCCAAACTCACATAAAAGTACGGCCTGTGATCCTGCAACCGGAAAGGGTCCACCCGAATAGACTGCCAGATAAATAATAGCCCCTGCGTGAATTTGTACTTTTTCCCGCGAAACGGATGCATTGCGACGGTGGCTGAAACTTCGCTGGTAGAGCTCTCGCTATTTGTCTTCTTTTATTTATCCCAGTTTTTTTCTTCCATCAAATTTCCCTTCCATTAGTTTTTATAAACATTGGAGAGACTGAGTATCTGTTGGAAGGACTCAGTCGCACGTGACGCCAGTCCAACTTCCGGGTTCTTCTCGAGTCTTCAATAGAAGACTGGGAGATGAAGCAGGCTGTGTAGATGGACTGGAGGGGCTTATGATCTCGTCGATTCTTTAGAAATTTTTGTTGAGATAGATTGTAAGAAGTAGTGTCTCAATGGTATCGCCATTTGGACCTAAGTGCTGTCTAAGTGTTAGCCAGATGAACTCTCCGGTTCATGAACGGAGAATCCTTCAGTAAAAGAATTGTTTGGTCTGTATATTTTCTTTAAAAGAACTCAGAACTTCCCTTCTTTATCCTCTCGAATTATAAAATCTCAATGACAAGACACTTTGGTGTACCAGCAGAAATGTTGCTTGTAACGTTGGCCGACAAAAATTGTAAACAAATCCTTCCCAAAAAACATCTAAATCACGATGCATGATGCAGCTTCCTCCCAACAGGTGTAATACAGTGGCGAATTGGCCGATGACGATGAAGTATCCCAAGAGCCATTTCGTAATAGATACCTTGCCCTTGAAACCCAACCAGTTGGCTCATGCTGGGTATTGCAAGTTGTCATGATTCCGCGCAAGCTCTTTCAGGATCAGTGTGTCATGCTGGACCCTTTGCCGTCGTCTCGGGTGTTAATGTTAACCCGATTCCCGATGACACAGTGTCAAGTAGGCAACTCCTGGCGCCAGCTCAATTCACATTTACCAGAAAATCGGAGAGCAATGACTCGGGGGGGATAAGAACGAATTGTTTAAACAATAAATGGGATCTCCAATGACCGCGAGACGGGATTAAGTGCGACTGCTTCTGGAAGTGAATTTGGTTACCTGAGGATTTGACTGGGTAAAATGCCATCGACAAAAAGTGGTTTGACGTAATAATGACAGGTTGGAGGTTGACTGGATGGGCTGATGGTGCTTGAAATGACAGGGCCGACCTCAGTCCGATACATATCTATCCTAAATCAACAAGATCCAACGAGCCTGGCCAGCTCGTTGACGCCTCAGCACTCGTCTCGCACCCTCATTGGGCTCTTTTATTCTTCACGTGTTTTGTTTTGCATTCTGGATAGTGGGAGTGCGGAGAATTGGTCAATTTGGGGCTTTGGTGTTTTCTGGATGTGATGGGAGGCGGTTTTTTCAACGATTTTTTTCTGAGAATGAGGTAAGAAGTCCTACAAACATTCTGAGATTCCGGAACTGTCGAAATTTGTGGAAAAACGTTTAAACAAATATTTTAGATGATGAATTTTTTTCTGAGATTATACCATACATTATCACATTATTCACTTATTCATCCAGTTATTACGAGGGTAGGAAGCCTCCTTACCGATTATGATCGGACGCAGCGGCGCCCCGCGGTGGCGTCGCTGTACTAGACTGAGAAACTATTTCCTGACAATTAAGTTCAAATAAAAGTGGAAATGATACTGAGAGTGGAAGTAAATAGCAATAAATTGTTAACCTATTGAATCATTAATTACTTCACCGGAAAAAAAATTAAAAACCGTAATTGTTCGATTATCGACGCAATTTCCGATTCTCCGAGATCCCTTGAAAAATAAATTTCGTAATAGAAATCATTTGAGAGATCAAGGCCTCAAATACACAGAACAACAAAAAAAGTCGGCTATGCTATCTCGCATTGTGAGATGTTGAGATTAAAATGTTTCAATAAATACCTCGTACCCCACCATATATTATAAATTGAGACGGAGGACCAGCAGAACAAGCAGAACCGACTTTGAAGTTGACCAGCGAATGACACTGCAAAAGTCGTTGTTCACCTCTCTTCACAGTGAATCCCGAATAGGCGAAGATTCGAATCGTCGGGTGAGAAAGGCCGGAGCCAGTACTGAACAATGTACGGATGTCAAAAATATTCGAGGAAGAGTAAAATGATGGGGAGGAGGGTAGACGATTAATTCTCCATTCCTACGTATGATAAACCGACAAAGCCACGCTTACGTCTTAATTCCCAGCCATTTTGTTAATGTTTCAATCCACCAGGTTTCGTGGGACATTGCACAGTACATGCTCGAGCTTTGAAATGTCGTGTATGGAGAGAGAGAGAGAAAGGGAGAGAGTCAGTGTACCGTTGGTTATCCCGATGATTAATGGTATCAATTAAATTAATGTGCATCTCGATTTGATCATCATGAGATGTTGCGTTATTTGTTGATAGGGAAGTCAATGCTGGGATTAAAACGGCTGGATGAACAATTAATTTGGAGGAGTATAATGCCCTTGAATTATGCAATAAAGGCGGCTTTATTTTGAACAAAGCCGAAGGGGAATCAATTTTTCTCTCTTCAAATTTCAAAGATTAAAATTTGAAAAAAAATTGATGGAAGGTAATGAGAATAAAATAATTTATGAGCCCTGGATAACTGATTTCTCGCGTTTTTATAACTCAATCGGTTATTGTTCATTTGTTCGCGAATTAATTAAAATAATATTTGCACACGTGATTTTTTTTTGTCGCGCAAAGGGGAAATCAAAAATTTTATTGCAGCCAAAAAAATTATCTCAACTACTGTTGGCATCTGACTCTCGCGGAAATTATAAAAAATAAAATTTATTGATTAATTACGAGAGTCATGTGTCGGCGGCAGACAACCCGGGTAAACCGCTAATCTGGCAAATGTTAATTATCAAATTATTAATCTATTCGAGACTAGTGAAAAAAAATTGACTTCGCGAGAATCAACTTCTGGACTGTTATCCGGCCACGTCTGGCTCTTAAACTGAAAAAAAAATTGAGAAACGAGAAAAATAACGCGAACTTCAGTTTCCACGATACGTCCAAGTGATCCTAGGGGGATAGCTTCCGGGATAGGAAGCTACAACCCCGTAAAGCGGTTTTTCCTCGGGAAAAGAAAAAAAAACAACCCAGCGGAATCGTTCCCGGGGGCCGTCAGTGGTGTCTCAGCTCACCGTTGGCGTGCAACGAGCCACGATATGAGTAATGGTGCGTGCTCGCGTTTTACCCCAAGAGGGGTTGATCCAGCAAGTCATTCTCGCCCAAAGTATTCTCCGCGGCAGAGCCCAAAACTCGTGGTTGTACAACAGGAGGGCAGCTGGCCCGCGCCTTTTCTAACCAACGGGGAAAAACTATAAAACCCCGTGGGGCTTCTCTATGTTGAATTCTAACATGGCGGAACATACGCACGAGTCTTGTCCTCCAAATATTGATTCCCCCGAGGCATCAACCGGGAATTTTCGGGGCCGCCCTCAGCGGGAGATGAATTCCCCGGGCTTTTTATACGGCCGTTGAATGCCGAGTTTCGGATGTTGGAAAATAATAATAATAATAATAATAATAATAATAA
>JAPYZM010006650.1:0-10411 GCA_030522845.1 Psyttalia concolor | reverse complement strand
GGTAAAGATGGAAAGGGGGGGGTAAAAGAGTGAAACGATAATTTATGTTGCGGTACACCGAGAGAAGCCGCGCGCGGTGCGCGCTGACAGTTGAAACACACGGTGGTGACTCTCGGATTGGCCGGCGGTTGAGGCACCTTATAGGGTGATCGCGCATGCGCTCGGGCTTGCGACATCCATCAGCGTCTACTGGCGTGCGGCTGTCACACGGCGTAACCCACCGTCACTTCTACTCGCCTCGGCCATTCTTACAACCTCCTCCTTTTGACTCTATACCCCATTCCTCTTTCCCCACCTCACCCTCTCCGCCCCCCCCCCTCCCCCCCAGTCCTCCGTCGTCCCCACGGCCCCTCGTTTCCCTATCCTTCTTTGTAAATTCTCCATTTCTTATTCGCATGTATTTACGCACGTTTGAAAAGACGGAGGGAAAATAGCCGAGTGGATCTATTGATGGGGGGGAGGGGGCGTCGAGGTCTCGATTTTGTAGGATATCCATTTTTGTTGTTAATCGCTGAAAATTTTTTTATTGATTTTTCAGCATCTAGCGTGTCGCATTAAAGGGGTATTTGGAAGAATTTTTAAAAATCTATTGCCAGGTTTTGGGGATACGTAGTGAGGAATTAGATGTAATGGAAGGGATAAAATCGATAAAAATAATTATAATAGTACTCGTAGGTAAGACTTCTTCCGCGGGTGTCCCCTCTCTTTCTTATGTTTTGAGGATGCGAAAGGAATTTGCGAAGCAGACGGACAGTCCGGCGTTAGCCCCGAAAATGTAAACGACTAATAAACGACTTGGTTCAGTAAATGTGTTGTATTTTTGCCGCTAAGGGGACAATTACCGTACCGCTTTAGTTCAATTTGTGGATTGATTACTTAAACTTATAGAGGGAAACGATGAAAATTATCCGACCGGTCAGTGAAATTTGTTTAACTTGGATTAAAAATTGTTTCGATGCGCGCATAATTTTCGTTAACGATTGACAAACGAAACGGTAATTTTTACTAAAAGAATTTTCTGATATTCGGTTGAAAATGGGAACGGTTTTGAGATATTAAGAAATTTGCCATCTTTGTCAATTGTATACTGAATTTTAGTAAAAAAAAAATCTTACATTGAGCAGTAAAATTCTAACGATTGAACCAAGTAAAATACGAACTGACAAATGTACGCAACTGCCAAGTTTTTGAATTGAGACTTTTCGCGCTCGTAAAATGAGAAAATTGGAAGGGGATATAATTTATAGAGTCAACAGACCATTAATTAAACTTCAATCGAGTCAAGGTGTAACGTGATATACTTTCAATAACATAAGAGTTATAAATTGCATGGCGATAGAATTATAGATTTCCGAGGTATTTTAAAAGCTACTTGAATTGAATGTTGGTAGATTAGTGTCAAGACAGGATAAATTATTAATTCAAAAACGAGAGTGTTCTTAATTTTAGAGCCTGAAGGTTCTTGATTCAACAGTATCAAGGCTCTACTGTGGAAAATCCTAATGGAGTGCGTTTCAGAGCCAAACGTTCCATGAAGTCATTGAAGTTGTAGTTTAATTTGAGTGTAATTGTAGGGTACTAGAAAACATGGATAAAAATTGCACAATGTAAACAAGTTTTAGCTGAAGTTTGTTGTACTTCTCGGATTATTTTATTGAAAAATCAATGAACGCCCTAAATTTTCATGCAATTATTTCAGAAAAATGAAGAAAAATCCGTAAAATTCAAACAAATAAACCTTAGATTTTTCTCTAAATGGAAAATTCTATACATTTGGTATCAAACATTCATCTTTAGATTGCAAATTTAAATAAATCGTGTAATTTTCCTTTTTCAATCATTTAAAAGCCAAAAAGTTTATCTTCCTTTTTCGAGAAATTAATCATTGTCTAAAGGTTCGACTAAACTCTCAGTACAACAGAATTGTGGAAGAAAAAATTTTTACCAACATTATCAATCATTTTCTTTCATGAAAATACACTGAGAGAAAAATATAATTTTTCCAAATATGGCCTTTGCCCAACTAAATACCCAAAATTCCTCTAATAAATAACTGGCTTAAATTCTTATTAGAAGAATATTTGACCCTCAAAATGATATTTTTTTCTGCTAGTGTTCATTTAGATCCCAATGAATACCAAAGAATACTTCTCCAAAGTCTCGAAAAAGAACCCTCAAAATATTAAACAAAAACTAACTAATTGATAACATTTGTCTTAGCAGCCGCCAGGCTCGCAGGAGCGTGGAAGCGGCTTGGCTTTGGGCTGTCAAGGTGGTGGGCCAGGGAGCGCAGGGGGTCCTGGAGTTGATCAAACGAGAGACCTGAGTCCATGTCTCCCGGCGTCGATGGGTGATGCCGCAAGACCCACAACTCTTCCCTGTAGCCCACCTGCTGCCCACCATCACGGCGTTCACCGTACACCGCTGCATCAAACACACTGTGGTACTAATAATAATTGTTACGACGGCTCAACAACCCCCTACGACTCGAGGGACTACGGATCGCCGGGTAAGTCAATAATCTCTAACGGACGAACAATCCAAGAGCCCAAAATTCCCAAGCAATATCCATTCTGCATAACGGAAATTTAGATTGGTGTCATAAAACAGGTGGCGATTATCGTAATAGCTACGAGAATCCAAGTGATCTGACAATGCCACCGCAGACGAATCAACAGTGTCATCACAATCAGCAGTTGCACAATCACCAGTCGCAGGTGCAGGTGCAGCACCAAACGAATCAGCAGGATCATCGTAACAACGATGATATACATGCTATACCAAAATTGGAACCACCACCAACACCACCATCGCAGGTTGAGGATGTACCCGGGGTGGTGTGTGCTGGATGTGGTCTCAGAATATCCGACAGGTTTTATCTACAGGCGGTAGACAGAAGGTGGCATGCCGCTTGCCTCCAGTGCTCCCACTGCCGTCAGGGCCTCGACGGCGAGGTCACCTGCTTCAGCAGGGACGGCAATATCTACTGCAAAAAGGATTACTACAAGTAAGTGAACAGACTTCATCCTCGATGATCACTTTTTTTTAATTCCGAATGGAGGCATTGAAATCCTTCAATTTTGGATATTGCTGATTTACCGTGCAAGTGATGTACACTTATTTACCAAAGTTCGGAAATAAAATACATTGGAAAACATTTCCAATTCTTTGACAACTTTGGTAAACAATTGTAGAATTACATACACGGCTGGTTAGTCAGCGATAAAAATTCTGCGCAGACTATTCGCAATCTTATGTGGTCCAACTTTGGCGGAATAATCGCCGCCCGTTAGTTTTCTTAAATTATCGCTGATAGGCGAACCGAAAGATGCTCGAGACTTAGACTTTTTGAACTGAATTGGCCGTCAAATAGTCGAAAATTTAAAGCGACGTAATTCCCAAAGTTCTTGGAGAGAACACAAAATGCGGCATGCTTGCGGCAGAGGAATTTTATTTTATAATTTTTTTCCGCGTTAAATCAAGTGCCCGCGACGCGACGTTGCCGGCAGCTCGCTAAACGCGGCCGGACAGTGAAGAGTGAATTCGGCAACGCTCAAGCGTCAATAAGGCGGCGGGCAGCCCCTCGTGCTATGATCGCACGTCGCGGAACCGCTCAGGACAGTCAAACCGGGGTTAACTGAAAAAAAAGACTATTTTAAAACCGATATAAAGTAATTTTTTATATTTTTCGTTAATGCCAGAATCCACACAAACTAAATATCTTTAGGAGTATCCAACCGATTCAAGTAACGAGATTACTTAAATCGGTAAGACCGCTTCAAGTTGATTTCAACTGTTCGTTTGTTCCTAATGAATACCTCGCGATTCAACTGAAAAAGTAAAAATCGCGTAACAACTTTGTTCCTCAACTCGAAATCCGCAAAACATTTATAACAAGAAAAAAAAAATAGTAAAAATTTTCTCGGTACAAGAGAATCTCTTTCTGTTGAATACCTTTATTCTATCAATGTGTGAATACAATAATTTACGAGCTAATGTCACGACATTAAAGACCGATAAATGAATACTCTCTTGCATTACGTAAATCTCCTCTGTCAAAATTAATTTTTTTCCATTCTACTTTTCCCAATTTCTTATTTTACCACTCGCCGAGCAAATACTTCCGCAGCTGACCCATTTACAACGGCTGTCGGCAATTCGTTGGGCTTTGGTATTTTTGCACTGGCGAATAATAGAGTAAAAAGGGAGGAAGAGAATTGTAACCACTGAGTTACACTTTGCGGATGAAAGAGCGATTCGGCATTGAAGCGTATAACCCACACTCCTCCGCGAGTCTTGTCCTCGTGATTCACGAAAGCGAGGCACGAGAGCGATTTAACCGGCAATCGTGGTCTAAAACCTTGAACGACCTTCTCCACAAGCCCGAGCAATGCTGGGAGTTTAAATTTCAACGAGTGTTGTTACAAACTCCAACTGAAGACCCTTAAATTTAAATTGGAAAGTTTATTGGTATCCTTGCAATGCGGAAAGTCAGATTACGGTGAGATTCACCAACGGGTGCCCTGAGTGGTGGATATTTTTGATGCATTAGCAGTTGAACGAGTGAGTGAGGGAGGGAGGGAGTCAAGGATAGCCACTCGAGTAACTTCTCCACCTAACGTGGGTATCACTCGTCTCGTGATGAAATGTAGATCGACGGTGATTTACTTATCGTGAATCGACGCTTCGCCGGAGGTAAATGGCCGAGTCGTGACCATTAGTTCGTGGACTCAGTGGGGGCGACTGTAAACCAGGCCCCAAGAAGTACAAACGCTTCTCTCCACCTTGTTTTTCATTCCGCTTGGGGTATGCGTTTTGCCAGGATGAAGTATCCGCCACTGTGTGCGGTAATTTAAATGGAAAAATATTACAATTCACCAACTGCTTAACTGGCCTTTATTCTTTGAAGATTGTAAAAGAGAATTTCTAACCACTTCAAATACGACTTAAGCGATTCTAAACAGTCTTTGTATATCCGTACAAGTGCAGATACTTCCAGGAAATTCAAATCCTCGACCCCAAAAGCGATCGCAAGGACAGATTAGAGGCCATTGTCACAGCTATGAAAACCATTCCGCTTTGGCGTCACCATTTTAAGACCCAATATCATGGGTGAAATAGAATTCTCCTCCGCCAGTGGCTTTACAAGGAGAAAAATATTTGGTGGACTTTCGTAGTTAATTGTAGAAATTTATCTAGTATTTTTTATGCTCTGGTCTATCTCCATACTTGGTGAATATTCAAAATCAAAACAACGGTTATGAAATTGTCATTTTCCGACGTTTCGCTAATTACTTTAGGTTCCTCATGCTGATGACCTATTACCCAGGTAGGAATGAAGGATCGAAACAAGTCTTGATCAGGATTGATCCAGGATTGACAAAGACTGATCGAACCTCGTTTTGATCGTTCATTCCTACCTGGGTTTCGATATCCCAGTCTTGAGCGCCAATGCTGTGCCAATCTTAAACCAGGGCTTGATTATATATTGACGCCATGCCTCAATCAATATACGATTCAACAATGGAAAGAAGCTTGATTCAAGGTTGGGTTATCCAGCCTTGATGTCAAATCTTGTTACAGCCTTATTCCAATCGTCAGGGTTGACTTTTCCTACCTGTGTAATGTTTAGTTGAACTGATATCTAAACCCTTTATTTATGAAGCCACAATTTATTAATTACTACACTGCCCGTGAACAAGAAGGAAGTGATAACCTGAAATCAAACACTCAATCCAGGGATACAATAACAACCTAAAATAGTTTGCGAAACGTCGCGAAATGACAACGAGATAAATTTTACTTTCATTGTCTCTAATTTACCATGAAAATTTTGGATAATTACCTAGCAATATTTAACACTTAGTCGCAGGGAAGCGACATTAGACCGCTTCAGTAAAAATTGTTGACGCCTTACTAAAAGTTCTTGAGGGGTACAATAAAAATAATTCAACTGGTCAGTAAAATTTGGCGACTCCTTAATAAAGTTTTCTCGATGTATATAGAATTTTTGTGAGATATGGAGTTTTCCGTGAATAATTCCCCCACTTCTCAGTGGAATTTCACTAAATATTGTCTAGACCTGAGCATAATTTTTGTTGAAGATAGTGAATTGTACTATGCAGTTGGGTAATTTTTGTCCAACGCCGTAAATACAACACAATTACTAAAGGTAACGGTAATGTTTCCTTGTTTAAAATGGGTAGACCGGGCACAAAGAGAACAAATGGATCAAGAAAAATTGCCAAACGTCAATTTTGGAGCGAGCTCCATTAGATTATTTTCTTTAATTCCTATAGAAATTGACTGAGAACGATTCACGCCAGCAGATTACCTGAGTTGTTCCGTAATTTTTATTGTATTTTTCTCTTCCCGAAATTGACTTTTCTGACCTGTCCCCAGAACTCTCTATAAATTCTCCGACCTTGGAACACGATCTTCCAGATTTACTCCGACTACTTTAAACCCATTTTGTCCAACACTTGAGCACGTGTTAGTCGTAGGGGTCGGCCTTTTCTTCTCGTACGATTGGTACCACGTGGACAAATTTTCGTTTCATGTTTGCTGAACTGGCATAAAGTCAAACCTGACATTGAATAATTGCCCATATTACATACGGGTTCCCCGGAAAAACTCCTCAAATAGTTTAAACTGCGTTGCGGACGGTTGACGTTTTTTGCAGCCAGATGGAGAGAGTTCGAAAATAAAATCCTCAGCCAGGCTGGATGGAGCTAAAATTACATTAGCGTATCGTATGTATACCAGATAGATTGAGCGACTAGATAAGAAGCCGGTCTTAGGCTTCCAGTAATGAAGACACGGAGAGGTAGAGAGAGACGGTGGAAGATAAAGATTGGGTACGGCAAACAAGAAGCGATGGGACTACGCTCAAGAGCCTGGGGGGAAGGGAAATCGTTGTATGGCACAAGACTTGAGGAGATAGCGAAGCGACATCTTTGATATACTATTTTGCGCGCACGCGCCTCTTCACGTGTTCTATGCGCGTGCGTAATCCATTTTCCGGGGGGAGTGGGGGGGGGGGGGGGGGGGGGCGGGTGGGAGATTTTGGATTCTAGAGCGTGCAGGGTTTGAAAATAAAAGTTCAATTTCATGGACAGTTTGTCAGTAATTTTCAGAACAGCCACACTCAGCTTGTGGTGGGGGTGAAGGAACCATGGAATTTCAAGTTTCACGGACAACTTAGTTCCACAGAATATTCCATGGAAAATTCAGTTTCACGGAAATTCAGAATATTGAGCAGGGTGAAGATGAAAAGTTCCCAATGTACGTAAATTTCTAAAGAAGTATGACTATTCAGTACCGAGTTCCACTAGATATTCAATGAAATTTGAATTTTCCGGAATTTTCTTCCCTGAAATTGTATTAAGGATTGTTGTTCTGGAAATTAAAAAATACTCGATTTCTATTAATTTTCAGGGGTCAATGAATCTGAAATTTCTTCGTCTTATTGATTTTCAATTCCTTGATATCTCAGAAGAAATGAAATACGACAAAAATTTCCAATAAATCTGAAAATTCCACTTCTCATTGATTTTTCAACGAAATTTTGAAATTTCCAGTGACTAACTTCCTCGTAATTCCAGAGGAAATTAAATGCGGAAACATGAGAAAATTAAAAAAGAAATTTTTTAACTTCCCGATAGGAAGTTATTGGTTTCACCCCCAGAATGCGAATCGCTAATTGTGTGAAATGTCGACGTTTCATGATCAGGAGACCTCCCCCCCCCCATGTTTTTTATCGAGTTGTGTGTGTGTGTGTGTGTGTGTGTGTGATCACTTTTTTTTGTTCACTTTCCCGGACGAACGGATGGTGCGATCCAAAAAATTTTCGTCGCGATCGATAGATCACATCAAGGACATGATCTGATTAGTTTGGGAGCGAAATCCCCCCACCCCATTTTGAGTTTTTTAAAAGATAAGGATTACAAGAAATTTAGATTTTTCAATTTCGATCGTTCACGCTGCCGCGCAGGCGTGGCATCCGATCGAAGGGATTTTGATCGCGATCGATAGGCATTGTTTCTAGGTTGATATTTCAGTCTATCGAGAAGTTCGTTACGAGGCTCGTCAAAGGCCGAATAAAAGAAAAAAAATCAATTCAACGCAACAACAATGGGAGCGAGCGTAGCGAGCGACCAACAACTCCGACCAATTTTTTTTGAATTTTCAATTTAGTGAAAATTCAGTTGGTGGTGATTTTGAATTCTCACGGCTTGAGAATTCCAGATGTAATTGCAATTTCACAAATGAAATTATATAAAAAAATCTGATTATTCTAAACTTCTTCAATGAATACGAGATTTCGTCGCAAATTGACTTCAAATTTCAAGCTTTGAAAATACCCCCAAAATTTCTGCTTATTACCTAAAAAAAATTCAAAATTTTGAAATATTTTCCCAATACTTCATTTTTCCTCTCACTTCAAGAATATCCCATTTTCCCAAATCGCTAATACTTCGTTTCCTTAACCGATTTCTTTAGAAATCCTCCCAAAATTTATGAATTCCCGAATGTCAAGTGCATTAAATTTCCCAAAACCCGACAAAAATTGCCTCCGGGCTAATACCACTCCCCGACAAATGCCGGAAAATCAGAACGTCTTTATCCCCCACGACCCTTAGCCCCTTTTTGATTTTTGCTTCTCAGTGTTTACATACGATTCCAGCCCCCTTGGAACGAAATTTGACATCCTGTCACGGCAGGTTACGAGCGAAAGCTTCTTATCTGAAACCTTTGCATGTAGGATCTCGGTAAACTTGAAAGAGCAAGCGAGAAAGAGATACAGAGAAAAAAAAACCATTGAGGGACAGGGATAGAAGGCCTCACGACTGTTATTACAGGGGCACATCGCGTGAGGAAACAGTATCCCTTGTCATCTGCACATCTCCCGACGTTGAAAATCAACAGACATACATAAAGGAAATGACTTTATTTTAATTCCTCACCATTGTTTTTCACCCATTCTGAGCTCAGTTACGGAGAAATCGTTGCATCTAACTACACCAGTGACTTTTTACTCGCGTCTTTTAATTTTCAAGCGCCGGCCTAACCTCGGCCAACATCACCGATCCGCAATAAGAGATTGCAGCCCAAAATTAGCAGTTTCGATAGTGCACACGCTTGCACACACATCCACACATACGTATACATTTATTTACTTATTTATTTATTTTTTCTTCTCGTCACCTCGCGTGACGCCTCGGGCCGCCCGGGTGGCTTCGTCGTAAAAATTGCCTGCGCGTAAAGAGATCGTTGGCTATATACTTAAGCGCATTGGCGAAGAGAGCATTGCCTGCCCCTCGGACTCTTTTCATAAGTGAGAAGGACTTCCTGGATTATTTTCTCTCACTATGGCAACGTCTTTATTCACAATATAGCCGTAGCCCCAGACGGTGAAACGTTATGTACACTAGTCAAACGAACAGAGCGTGAACCGAGTCGTATGTACGAGACTCCGATATATATCAGTCTGATACACTTTAGCCGAATGGGCCACCCCGCATACTGGGAGGGGGATAAGATCTCAGTGCGTTTGTTAAATGTCAGGTTTTTGAAGGCTCCGAGAATTCTTACATGTAACAATTTAACCGAAATGTGTTCGCCATGTTCTCTCACTTTGTTGTATCAAAGAAGAGGGATGTCATCGGACACTGGGTGATTTTTCGAGGGGCGAGGGGGAGGGGGGGAGGTGTAGGCCAAAAATCCCTCTTTGAGATTTTTTAAATTTTGATCGCAGATTGATAATCTTCTCTCGAAGCCTCAATCGGGAATTTTTGAAAGGGAAAATTGAGGTGAAAATTACAACTTGAGGGATTCGGAACATATTCCGAGAGAATCGGAATTTTTGGACTTGTAAATTCAGAGGGTCGAATGAAATTATGACTTGCAACAGTTTCTCGCGATATTGATTTGCATTAAACTAATGATTATACGAATAAAGGCAAATCCTACTTCGTATATGGAAAGAAAAATTCAGCGGAAATGACCGTTATATTACCCGAGTAGAAAGTTCATTCGGCATGCCGAATCTAATCTACGCCGAATTCGGCTCAATTTCGGTTTTCGTTCGGCATGCAGAATACGGTATGCCTTATCGGGGCCGAGTTAGCGCCGAATGAGCCCACACGCCATTCGAAAAGCCGAATACGGCGCGAATTTCGTTTTTAATTAAGCATGCCGAATGAGCCTTTTCTTTAATCTTTAAAAAAATCTAAACGTAGATTAAATTATTCATAAAAATTTCATTACCCGTATTTTTTACTTCAGGATTTACCTAAGTTCAATACGACAGATCCAATTCGCCCCTGATTAGGGCCAAATTAGGCATGCCGAATGGGACTTAGAAAACTTTTGGCCGTCAAAAAAAAATTACAATAGAAGGATAAAGGAG
>JAPYZM010006625.1:0-12833 GCA_030522845.1 Psyttalia concolor | reverse complement strand
ATTTTACAATATATTTTCATCCTTCGATTACTCTTTTCAACAAATTCAAATTTATTGTCAACATCACATCGATAATTGAGTGTCCAGAGTTGAGGGCTCTCGATGATACCGCATCAAGTCTCATTGTGAAAGTTCAAAGCTCGGCCCTCAAGCGTGCATGAACTGTCCGCTAAATCAGACAATCACCCCTGTAATCCAACAATCAACAAATCCTCACTGATGAATATTACAAACTCAATATGTCTCACCACTCGCCCACTGAAACATTGAAGTTAAATATTCCTCCCGATAAATATTGATTATCAATAGTAGTTATTGAAAAATTCACACCCATCACCACTGCCACATTGACAAACAAATAACCGCTGTATTAACAAATAGAACTCGACCAAGAAAAATTGAAATGCGAAAATATTTGTTAAACCCACAAGCCATACCACATCGTATGCAAACAGACGCTAACAATTCGCACACAGCAACCTCGCGGGATGAAACCCTCAACTGTGCAATTTTTCGGTGCAAACAGTAAAAAGAAAGTAATAAAAATATGAGAGCCCCACAAAAATGCCCCAAGTTATCTGTACCAGGAGGTGGGTTAGGAGGGGAAAAAAAAAAAATAAACAAAAAAAAATTAATGAAACAATGTTTTCATTATTTTTGTTGAACATTTATTATTCCAGTTGAAAAAATATCAGAGGTAATTATCTTTTATCTTTTACATGTTGCTCTTCTCTCTAAGGGAAAATGTTAAAATGCAAAAATCCACCAAGAGTAATCAAGTAAATCTTGGACACCACTTTTTTTTTTTTATTATTATTTTCATTTTATTTTATCTTTTTAACAGCGAGTACTGACTACAGAGTACAATGTTACCCCCCCCCCCCGCCCCCCCCCCCCCCCCCCCCCCCCCCCCCCCCCCCCCCCCCCCCCCCTCCACACGGCCGTAAACCACGAGACAGTAATACCATGAATGAACGTACAAACGACTTTTATTTCACTTTGGTACCGGGTTCTCGAGCCCAGTGGGGATCTAGTTACACAGAGAGTACAGAAATCCAAAAGCGCCTCTACCTCTCTAACCCGTTTGGTAACGCTTCCCCATGGCTCATGGCCACGGATAATCGGATCTGTCGATGCGTCAACGGGCAAATGACTTTGGAGGCTCCTCTCTTCGCCCCCCCTCACATCCTGAACATTCCTCCTGTACATGTCGACAACACAACGTTCACGTATCTCACTCGTATTCCCTCTCCAATGTTACAATGAATCATTATTCCCTAACGTTAGTGAGTGAAACTCGATTTCGGGTTCTGTCATACTGCAGAAATCCTGAAAACCGAATCAAACCCCCTTTATGTGCAGGAGACAAATTGCATTTGTTTGGTTGACAGAGTTACCTGGAAAATAGAATTGCGAGGACTTTTTTTTTTTGGCATTTTGCCTTGGGAGTGGACATTTTTTTGGAATTGTACATTTTAGATTTCGTGCCAGATGCAGTATTGGCAGGCGGCCCGATCCTGGGCCAGAGTTGCGCCAACGCTCAGTGAGAATTGGTCTTCCTCTGGCGGACGACTGGCCAACCTTAATGCAGTGTTGACAAGCTAGTGTAATCCAAGATTAAGTCAGTGTCGGAATGAAATTTAACTTTACAAATCTTGTCATGCACTCAGCCAGGATTTCTCAACGAGAATTGTCTTAATGGATATGCACATTAGAATAACCCACCTATATGAATTTTTAATAAACCCGAAAAAAAAAGAAAAGTAGATCACCGGTATAAAAATGCAAACCAGCGGCACTATTTCATTCCGCTCGACATCACATTAGCAGCAACCACTACAGCCCCTCCATTCCACTGTAGCCCTCAAAAATCTCCAGGTAATATTTAACGCTTTGCTACCTCCCTTCACCCTCCTCCTTCGCACCCCCAGCGAGTTCTGCCGTGCGTTAATAAATAACAATGTAAATAAATAAATAGCCTTAAAGCCTAGTGAGTGTGTGCTGGAAACGCTCTCTTGTACGCAGATAAATTAAACCCAGCCAGTGTTGTACTTTATGAAAGCTTCTGCATAGAACTAGGTTGCTAATATTCAAATTCCCCACATGCTAGATTTTGTGAAATTTACCACAATTTTCTTTTTTTTTTTTTGAATGAGCCAGTGGAATCGATGCTTGAGGCGATGGAAAAGTGAAAATGGAAGACAATAAACCCACAGGGCTTTAATCTACAGGGCAGTCCATCGTAAACACAAATGTGAAATGGCAAACCGTCACCACTCTGTCAATGTCCATCGGTTCTTCTTTTAATTTTTTTTTTTCGTTTCAGTCGATCCACGCCCTTTCATCCCTTGGGGGGGAAAAAAAAGTTCTCTGTGAAGGCTTCAAAGTCGACACTATTGGATTTTAACGCATCGTCCAACACTTGGGTGAAAACACAAGCTGTGAACACCATCCAATTCCCCTCCCCCTCGCCAGTCACGGGAAAGCGTTTGACGAGTCAACCATGACTGAGAGAATGCCGTGAATGAACGATGATTTTGGGTATTAGGAGGTTTTTCTATCAGGGGACAAAATCTTTCACAACGCGGACGCTGGATAAGGGATGATCAAAGGTATCAAAGATTCATAGCAGCATGCTAATTTGGGATAGGGTCCGCTCGGTTTTGTCCGCGTTTTTGGACGCAATTTATGCAGCGTCTGATGTGCTTTGTATTTGATTTTTGTTTGCTTGATGCAGTATTTATTTTGGGATTTTTGATATCGCGGAGAAGCTTTGACCGCTCGACCTGCCTCTGGCCTACCTGGGAGCAACGTCAGCCCGGTCTTCACCGTCAATAGGATCAACAGCGATAGATTTTTGGGAGGTGGTGTTCCGTCGACGGGGCTCGCGGATGAGCGATGAACAATGACAGTTGGATCAACATTCCTGCCGACGTTGAAGAAGGCGCTAATATTACAGTTCCTTCAAAACTTCTTGACTGGCAAGTACTAAAAACAATGCTTAATTTCGCGCAATTTTCCCAACCATCAGCCTTCTACTTCATCATGAATTCACCTTCTGGCATTTTCATACGAACTCTCCGCAAACCTCCACCATTCTCCTCTGATGAGCCACTCCAAGCAAATTCATCCTCAGAATCGTTGGATATGTATTTTCGAACGGTGGTTTATCCGGTTATGACGATGGATAACATCAAAGGACACTCTTGATCCGATTAAATCAACGGATTATAATGAATCGAGAATAGGTAAGGGTGAGTTTTGGTGCAATCTCTAAAATCATGTTTTGTCGGGAAGGGAGCAGTGATCACCAGACTGTGACCATGTGTCTCTTTGGTGCTCTCTAATGAGATTACGCGGATGCCTGTCTGGTGTAATAGAATTGTAACAATGCTACCAAAAATTGTGTTCCCCTGTGTTGCCACATCAAGACAACAATTAACGCAGGGTACTCATCTCCCTTTTGCTCACCATGAAACTCCTGTGCACTTCCATGACGTCGAACACAAGTCCATGAATTTACATGATTTACATTTGACCGCCGCAGGAGATTGACAAGCAGCCAAGAGCATCTCCATTGATAATTCAACCGCCAGTGTAAGCATTAGATTATTATTGCCTTTTTAATCTAACTATTGAGTTCTCTTGCGCAGTATACATCATCATGCTGATGAATGGTAATGGTGTATACCTAATGTTAAAATGTTTCTAGATTAATCAAGGCCTGATGAAGGTAGGCGGTGTTGGTTAATGCATTTCTGGAGAGAATTCCGTAGCTCCCGGTAGCTCAGTTGGAAGAGTACCTGGCGTGTGTTAATATAGCCGTTAATTCCTCTAAATACTCTTCCATATTATAATTAGCAGCGGCAGCACCTTGAGTTGTGATAGTTAACAGATACAATTTATGAGACCCGCGAGCTAGCCTGGCGAAGTAATAGATATTTAAAAGCAGTTAAAACATTCACTGCAGCTGTCTAGGTTTGGCTGGTGTGACAGCACTTCAACGGAAACTCTGGCTCAGATTCCTGATGTTGGATGATAGTCCGAAACCAAATGAGAGTTGACTTAAAGCAACCTAATTTTCTCTTCCTCAGGCTTCATCAGCATTCCTAACGCCAGCCTAATCACCAATCAATATTCATCCAACCATCATAGATAACCCAGGCTAACCCCTCAAAAATGGCATTCAATCCGTTATTCCACTAACCTCTAGCCCCCCATCAAACAAATCGTTAAAATTCCCACGGCTGTCCAATAGCGTTGCAAGAACGCTTCCTAAGCGGCTTGGAAATTGATGTGTATAGCCATGAGGATTCTATCTGGCTAAGTTTCACCATAGTCAACGGGAGGTTATGCCGCACATACAGGAGGTCAATGCCTGGTGGACCAAAGATGCGAGAACGCATTAGCTCGGTTCCGCTTCGGCTCGCCGTTCTCTGCACCACCAGAGTGCCTTGTACAGAAGCTGAACCTCTTCCTACCCCGCCCACCCACCCTCCCCCTGTCTATGTCATCCACATATTCCCCGGGTATCCAAAGGCGCGTTTATGCCCGTGGAATTCTAGTGGTGTTGGGTCAGGCACCACCATCCGTGAGTACTACCGCCTCTTAACGAGTTAAGTTCACCTACTGCTATACAACTCCTCTCCTCTCGTCCTCTCACCTCACCTCAGACCTCCCCCTTTGCAACCCATCGTCAAGTTGTATTGCGGTTGAGTATGTATATGGGGAGTTGTGTGTGCATGGAAAAGCCGGTTGCTACTTCAGGCGCTTTGGATTGTGTGCAATGGCGTAGGCTTCTCCATGTTGCTATGTGAGCACGTTCTTGAAACTAGCGAATGCCAGATAGTGGAGCGCTATGTCGAGATCACGTACCGAGTACGAAATTTATATGAAACAAAGTTGGAGAAATTTTACGAGGGGAATTGGAAATTGTCGAAGGCTCCTGCTGTATTTGATGGGTTTCCTTTTTTTTTTGGGGGGGTTTTTTCAATTATTTTCGAGTGCAACAGTGGTATTGAGGGGATTAATCAAATTGGAGATTCGATTTTTCTTCTTTTTTTTTTTATGGCTTTAGTTGTTTTGGGAGGAAACGATGTTGGCACAATAAACGGTTTATCTGCCAATTTCTGCTGCTATTGGTGGCTTTCGGGAGGCGAATAGATGAGTTTTTTAATCTGGAGGTTTTTTTCTTTTATTTCTTTAATAATAATTACTGATTGGTGTTTTTAATAGATGGAAAAAGGAGTGAGGCCACTGGGGGAAATCCTTGCGGTCGTCGATGCAGATGATCTGTTCGTAATCCTTCGAACAATCTGTACGAAAGATTGCACTGAGTGAGAAAAAGGATAATTTCGTCAATTAAATATCCTTCATATAAGCAGTTAAAGCTGAATTGGGTGAGTCAATTTCTGTTATTCTTTTTATTCCTTCGTTTTATGTAAATGCAATTAGGGCACTCTTGGCTCATTACCAGATAATGCAGTGCAGTTGCTTTGTTTTTAAATGATAAGACAGTTAAATTTTCATTTGTATTTTTCCAATAATTCGTATATACATCTCAGCGCTTAAATATGTTGTCTAGAAAAAAAGAGATTACATATTCAACGGCAGAATAAATTTCTGTCGTTTGGTTCTCAAAACTAGACTAATTCTTCTAATCCTAAGGATCTAAGGAATATTTTATGGGCAATTTTTTTTTCTCACCTCACGACCCCCCCCCCCCCCCCCCCCCCCCCCCCCCCCCCCCCCCGCGTCATAAAACTGTTGAGCTGATTACAGTACCCCCGAAGCCATCAAATTGAATACGAAACACAAGTGCTTTTTGAGAGAAATTTTAGTGGCATAGGTGAACAACTTTGCGGTGGTAGCGACAGTTTTGATGGTCCAATGAACGATAACCGCGTTTGTCCAAGCCCGTTACTCGTCCCATTGTACCACACAGCCACCAAATTACTTGACTGCCATAGACCACCCTCTACCCCAATCCTCCTCCCCCCCACCTACCCGACGCTACCTATTCTCCGCTGGTTTCTACACACCCAAAACCCGTTATACCCATCAACCCTTGGTGCCTGTGACACGCGTGTTTATGCGTTAGCGTGTACACCACTCTTGCGGTTTTCGGTGTCGCCACTGGCCTGGGTTTGATATTCGTGCGGTAACGGCGCATGAGAGAGGTATTCCCCGGTATTATCAGTCCTGCCAACTGCCCTTTTTTTTTTCGGAGAATGGGTGCCAGGGTTGCAGTCAGTCGTAAATGCATCGGCGGATGGGATTTTAGGGACCACAAATCGGGGCAGCAGAATGAATTTGTAATTGGAGTCTTTTATTGGTTGTCGTTCAATTCCTTTGTTTTGGGGAGTTTGGGGGGGGAGTTCAGGGGAGGGGGGTCATTATGGGGGAGGAGGTTTTAAGACCGGCTGAAATCGAAGAGGCATTGAAGGTCATTTTATTTATTTATTTATTTTTAAAGCGAACTTCTTCGTTGAAGCCTGTTTCAATTACATTTAAATACATTTATAATTTATAAAATTATTATTTATAATTAAATTTTTATATTTATAAACGGAGAGAATTTTTTTAGTCAAAATTACCGGTACTCTTGATAATTATTTTGCATTTTTGACGTTCGCGAAAAATTCAGCAACCGCGTAGGAAGATTTACAATTGTTAACAAAAATTACGCAGACGTCTAGACAATCTTTAGTGCGGGGTAAACAAATTTTACTGAGAGGTTGGGGAATTTTTTAACGGGATTGATAAATTTATATATTTAGATATTTTTCGGAAGAATCTCATGTGAATTTGTGGCGCTTTAAAATAGAGGCGTGGAAGGCAGGCTGAATTCCTCTGTAACGCGACTTTCTATCGTCATCCGGTGCCACAATCGGAGTTGCGAATCGTCTGCGGTTATCGAATTTATTCTGACGGGTCCATCATAAACTTCGGCTTTCTGCGAATTAGTCTAACGCAGCCGGACGGGCCTGAAATTCCGCCGGGATATTCATCGAATACGTTATTTAAACTCACTTCCTCAGTTCTTATTATTATTATTTTTTTCTGAACGTCGAAGGAGTCAGAATTTTTCACGGACGGATGATCGGTTTTATTGCTCGGATTCATTCGTACGGAAAAACGCCCGAGTGATTTTTTTCCCCCTCCCCCAGCCCCTTTTAACCTCGGCCCTCTCACGGTGTTCCCTTCGGTGTTTTTCGTTTTGTTTCTCTCATTCTTCTCCCTTACTCGGATTTTTATTTTCAATAAAAACCAGGCACACATTGCGCGCACGGAAAGAGTCTCGTCTCGGAGCTGAAACCAACGGACAGTAGGCAGACGTTGTTCGCATTCTGCGCTTGACATTTTGTCAGGAAACCAACAGAGTGAGACCTTGGCGTCATATGCCTACGACAGTCTGTCCCCATATCTACGAATAAGTGATATTATCTGTCAGTGGAGTATTTTTCAATAGAGACTTGAACAATTGGAAATTAAACGGGCGAGAAAATCTGGTAAAATTATTTCTGCTATAAAATTCAATTTTTTGGTAATTTGAGAGCAACGAATTTTTTATTTTAAATACTTCGGCAATAATTTAGAAAATTCTTGGGGGAATCTGATTAACGAATGTCATCTTAAATATTTTGAATTATGTCGTCTGAGATATTTTTGGTTTTGGTTTATGAGGACGAGCATTTTCGGCGGGGAGAGGCCCTAGTGGGGAAATGGGGAAATCCCGAATTTCCTACGTCTAGGATTTCTTGAGGAATTTTAGGGCTGACTTTTGAGGCAGGACTGTTGGGGTGAACTGACGGTTTATATTAATCCTCGATATCTCTAGAAATATGAGGACTTAGGCTCTGCCTTTTTACAAGTTCCTCGGCTGGCAAGCGACAACACGCGCTGCACTCGCCGCGCGAGCACTCCCCCAGTAGAAATTTGGCGAGCGGTGTTGGCGACTCTCGGGACAGTCTCAAGCGGCGCGTGGACAGTGGGGGAGCCTTCTGGCAACGTTGCGCGCGAGAATACGCGGGTGGCGCGGCACTGGCCGCGCGAGTGACGCCGTCCGGTCGAGAGGCGCGAGTACGGGAGGGTTAATGAGACTAAAAATATTCTCCGTGAACTCGAAAATAATAAATAGCTAATACTGGGGTATTCAAGACTACTCTGACATTTCAGACCATTCGGCATAATTTTCAAACAAAATTGAAGGCTCGGAAAATTGAGTGAAAAATTCAATGCTTCCATGCCGAAGCAAAAAACGCAGTTACAAAATATCGGAAATGGAAATTCAAGCGATTTCATAACAACAATGACAAAAAATTAATAGACCTTCCTCTAATTTCTTCAACTCGTGAATATTTGCATGCTTCACTTCGTTAAAAAAAAAAAGAAAAAAAAGAGCAGAAATCCAATGAGTTCGAATACTCAAAACCACAAAGGAAACCGCAGGTCTGGAGGAATAGAGATGAATCACACGGATGAATTCAGCGAAATGGATTCCCCGTAAGTAAAAGAAGATTATATTCTCATCCCATCCGCCTCCATCGTTCCACCATTTTCTTCATAAACCATCAGGATCTTCTCCGTCTCACTCATTTTCTTGACTTAACTTGTAAATACCCGTGTAGCGATTTCTCTGGACGTCGTTTGGTTGATCGTTGGTAATCAACAACCGCCATATTTTTCCTTTCAAATCTGCGTCATTGAGAAACGACCGAAATCAGTCAGAAAACGGGTTTCTCGGTGGGTCCACGCCTTGACACGCGTTACCTTACATCTTGGATAGTATTATATTCCCTTCCCTCAAATTGTGGCCAACAATCGTTCTTTTTTTTTTTGCTGTGCATTTTTTATTTCAACTTCGGTGATGTATGGGGAGTGTCGAGTTAACATTCTCATTTGGGAAAAAAATCTTCGGGGAGAAATTGAGGATGAGAAATTGAAGGACGCGGATGTTTCGAGGAATGAGAATTTTATTTAAAAAAGGAGAGATCAATATTTTTGAGAAAAATAATATTTTTTTATCGCAAGCGTTCAATATTTACGGTTTAGTCCGCAGGAGAAAAGTCCAAACATTCCGCGAAAATTTACACAAGTCAAATTATATTTTTCGCTCAGTCCGGAGGCTTGACGGAGTGAAAATTTTATTTGAAAAAGGGAGAGACGAAAGTTGAACTGTTGAAAAAATCATTAATTAATTAATTAATTAATTAATTGGAGGATCATGTGGAGGTTCAAAGGAATGGAAATTCTATTCGAGGAAGGGAGGGATGAGTATCCACGAGAGAAAAATAAATTAGTAAATTAATCATGTGGATGATAAATTGAGAGAGTGAGAGGGCAAATTTTTTAGACCACATCGAGTAATCGCGTGTGGAGATCCCAGCGGAGACCTGGACATTTTTGCAAATTGTATTTACCCCGTTGTACATATCGATGAGGCGGTTGTCCTCCATCATGTTCCATCGCAAATCTCCTTGGCTTCCGACCGATAGATTCCCCAATTCCCCTCCTCCCCGGGACATTCATACCCAAAAGCCCTGAGTAACTGGTGTCTCCGTAACATTTTTTTTCCGAGATTTGGGGAGTATTTCCTGGGGAATGCTCCAATGGAGTGGGAAAATATATGTCGAATGAGAGAGAGAGGGGGAGAGAGAGAGAGAGAGTAAGGGAAAGAGTCATGTAGACACTTTGTCCCCTCGAGGGCATTTCGATAAAACTCACAGCTTCGAAATGTGTGACTTGGATTTTTAATATTCGCATTTGCGTCGGATTTTAAGCTCCCAGTGGCTCAGTTATCTATCCCCTTACTCATCGTGTCCTATATCTCGTCGTGAACATAAAATTGTGGCTTTTTTTTTCATGGAAAAAGAGTGACCAAAAATGTTCTGGTGATTTAAGCGGCAATTTTTATAGCGAACTGGGTTTATCATTGAATAACAATCAAGTCGTCACGATTGGAGTTGTAATGATCATAATTTTTGGCGTAATATCAATTTTTCAGTGGAAAAATTTGTAAAGAAAAATTTCTAAACAAATTTCTGATCGATTTGGGGATAATTTTCCGAGAAAATGGGTTTTTGTTTCTGGTGCTTTTTTTACTCCTATTGCGCGCGAAAAAGAGGTCATTTTCGGACGTCCGAGGGAATTTCAGTATTCTATACAACCGACGGCTACTCGTTTTTAATTAAGTGAACAATTAACGATTTAATTAATTAAATAATTTGATGATTTCATTTTTTTTCCGATTTTTGAAAAACCGAAATTGTTTGCATTTTAATTCTCCCGGCATTCGATTCGATGAGAGAATCTTCTGCAGATTTAGGTATCTAGAAGTGTCAGGAATTCATTGGTATAATTTCCCGAGTACTGGAAATCAATTCAGGAAAAGAGTTTTCGTTTTTCGCGTTTTTCTTCGCTTCTGATGCTCACAGAGCGAGAAGGAGGTCAAATTCGGACTCTCGAGATAATTTCTGTATTTTATGAAACTGATAATTGCCCATTGTTAATTTATTAAATAATTAACAATTTAACTAATCAAATAATTTGACATTTTCATAAATTTCAGTTTTTTTGACATTTTTTAAAAATCACATGAGTTAGTTTTCTAATTCCAATGACAATTGATTTCTGAGACATTTTCCGACAGATCAAGGTATTCTAGAACCGCGAGACGTTGATTCGATAATTTTCAAGGCCCCCGGAACTCACCGGAGATGAATTATTTCGGATATATATTCCTCTCAATCCTGATTGTAGCCCGTGTCAACTCCGAAAATTGATAATAATCTCAATTAAAAATTCTATAATCCAGCAATTATTAAATTCACTGCGAGAAAGTGCTTCCTTATTCTCCCTAGTTGTCATCATAATTAAAAATTCCAATGTAACTTGCATTTAATATCAACCAAATGTCTCAAAATATCGTGACAATTGTTCGTTGCATCTGTCATCTCACAATTCAAAGTATTTCCGGATAATGGGACCCCGGTGTTCACCGGTCAGGATTAACGATCAATTATTAAAACGAATTTTCCTCGTCGGCTATTTAAAAATATCTGATATTTAATGTACACAAATCCTCGTTAAAGTTAGGCTTCGAAAGATCCCGGCTAATTATTAATTGTCATTAACACAAGCGACAAACAAGAGCCCCTGATTTTGGCACCGGAACTGCTGTATGCAAAGCCCAGTCGCTTACACAATGCGCGGTAAAAGAGGCAACGCCGGGGATAGATTTAACTATTTTATATTATCCCAATAATTATGGCGTGTTTCATCGGATTAAAGCCCCCCCGGCCCCTCCTGCCGCCACCCACGGTCTCTCGAAATCCCCGCACCACTAGAGGAGGTCACGCAAAATAGCTGGGAATTTACCGTCGTTTTATCGTTAAAGCTCCGAATGTAGGACAACATTTTTGCCAGTAAATTTGTCACCATTTTTTTTTTTTCGACTGAAATGGGTTTTTGGAGGATGTTTTGAGTGATATTCTCATTTTTGATGGGAGCGAAAACATGGCGAATTGTACCAATACTCGACATCAAATGGAAATGATTTTTGACGAGTGAGGGATGATAGAAAATTTATTGTAAAATACGGACCTCGAGGGATATTGTCGAACACAGTCAACATTTTATAGTTTTTTTCTTTTTTTCGTTCGCCTGTTACTACTCAACTTCAGTTTATTATTAATTATTTTACCATAAATTATATTGGGCAGAAATTAGTTTTCGTTCAGCTGTCACTACTCAAATTCAGTTTAGCTCAAGTAGGGGGGAAAAAAAAGTGAGAGTACACGGCGGAATAATCAGTCACGTCAGAATGTGTAATCCCCGAAGGGCCTCCAACAAGATGAAAGCCAAAATACAACTGAGACGGACTGATCCCAGTCAATAGGTATGATTTTGGCAATTCCGGAAATTCCAGTTGGACACTTTGGAGAAAACGGGGGAGTGGATGAGGAGATGAAACTTATCGGATCACCACCTAGCTGATTCCAAGGAGAATGGGCTCCGGGAGATTGAGGGTCCGACGTAGAACTAGGATTTCACCCCTCGTCCTCTCGCACCCCTGGCCGTCAACAAATCCCGGACAATACGCATAATACCAGGCTGCCGCCCAGTGCATCTACACCGGGACGTGATATCACTTCAATTGGCAAATTGAATGTGACTCGTCCACGTTCGCAAATTATTGGACCGCGATTATTCTGTGTAAATGGACAGAAACAAAGGGAAGATTGATCCACTCTAATGGTTTGTAATAAATGCGCTGTTTCAGGATTAGCATTTTTTTTTTAGCGCAGGTGAAAGAAAATTTATTCAATCGCTTCCAGAGCCTGTAATTTGCCAGATATTTAAGGGATTTCCCCAGGAATTTATTGCCGGTTGCGGTAAAATTCTAACTCCTTCGGTTTTCGGGAAATTCTAAAGACACTCGACCCTCCGAATTAATTAATTAATTAATTTTTTTTGCATTTTTCCGGCCTTTCCGGTCTTTTCTAGAGATTGAATATTAACAACAAATGAAAAATTGAAATTGGATTATTTTACTTATCTTCAGAAAGTTTATACTGATTAAATATTCATTGTGCCAATTAAATGGTCTTCTGGAAAGAATTTGAAGGGAGTTTTAGTATAGCAATTTCGGGTATTGATTGTCGAAACTAAATGCGGATGGCAGAATTATATTCATTTATTATGGAACAAATATGGTTGGAAAAATTACATTTTTTTATCAGTGCGTAAATGTTATGGGAAATTATATTGATGCGAGTGAGAGGTGGAGGTCGTGATTTATTTGACCTCTCCACTTTCCGAAAAAGCCATTC
>JAPYZM010006619.1:0-13777 GCA_030522845.1 Psyttalia concolor | reverse complement strand
AGCACCAATGCTGTTCCAACCTTAAACCAAGGCTTGATTATATATTGACGCCCCATGCTTGAATCAATATACGATTCAACAATGGGAAAAAGCTTGATTCAAGGTTGGGTTATCCAGCTTTGATGTCAAATCTTGTTTCAGCCCTATTCCAACCGTCAGTGTTGACTTTTCCTACCTGGGATTGCAATTATAATTGGGAAATTGTTAATTATTTATTAAAAAATAAAAAGCGAATGCTCAACTTTTACTGTCTCAATTAGCGGCGATGACTGCTCCGATTTTATGATTTAGTCTCGCCGGAATATCATCTCGACATTAATTTAAATTTTCAATAATTCACTGCGGTTGGCTTTCGTGTTATTGCCGGTCGCGGTTATCCCCTGGAAATAGCTTGCAAACACAATAAATCAAAAAGTATCGGGAGTGGAACCTCCGACTTTGGTATTTTGTCATTGATATAGGACATTGAAGATTTGTATTACGAAGTTTCAATGAAAATTGATGGAAATATTTACTTCATTTTCTCTCCTGCCCTGGCCTCCCTTCAAAAGAATTACATTCAAATAGAACACCAGTGACTCCAGTAATTAAATATTCGTTTAACTAACGACAATCGATAATATCCTATTTACAATAACTTCCGGTCGATTCGCCGACGGTAAAAAAAAAAAATGAAATACTATCCCCACCGAGAGAACACTTTCTCTAAATTCCCCAGTCTCCCAGAGGAAAATCCGAAAAAGTCCCTCACCTCATCTGGACCCAATGAACTCCCCTCGAAATTTCAAGTAAAATTAAACCATAAAAACCCTTCAATTGAATGTCACATTTTGGTCAGTAATTGATTAAAAATACTCAAATTGCGCTAATTTTTCTGGATTTTATTTAACCTTTCCAACGGAAACCACCAGAACTGCGAGAAATTTTCGGAATAAAAGACATTTCAAGTAAAATTAACCCACAAAAATTCCCAGCTGCTGAAAAATTCTCCTCTAACATTTTTTAAAATCAAATACCTCTCCGCCTGCACTCCCGCAACAGTTCAATTATTCTCATTATACTTACCCCCATTTATCGCCCTAATTTATCATAATATTTCGCATTTATCCCGATATTGAGAGCACATGTCTTTTCCCAAGGTGCTCACCAATAATATATTACCAATAGCGAGCCCTGCATTATCTATTGTATCTCCCCAATGTATCCTCCCGTTTATCGTTGCTCTCTAGTATACCCGGAAGGTGAGCACATAAATGAAAATACATGGGAGGATTTTCGCTGTACAAAAAACGTCATACTGCAACGAGAAACTACATAAACTTGTATCCACTACGTGGCTGACCCACAGACACGAGACAACTTAGGCAGTATAACGTACGTATAAGTAAAACTAATTGCTCACGTCTGAGCAGAAGACACTGTAAGTTTTTAGGATCCTATTGGATTTCTGGCGCGCGAGGGGCCGGGGAGGGGGAGGGGGGAGACGAAAAACACGCAGAAGCCTCAACTTGTCAACCTCCTGTAACAGCATGAGTGCCTGCTACCCCGCGCTCCTTCTTTTCCGATAATTTACCATATTTATTAGCATATTGCGTGATATTATTAGAATAATATGCAGATAGCGAAAAAAAATCGTCAGTGGATTTCGCGATTTGAAGCGGGAGAGTGCCTTCAGTCGTTTACGATAAAATCACCTGGCCTGCATTCGATAGTATTGTTAAAATAATAATAATATTTTCATCACGCTGTGTCGGAAAAGTAACTTTTCAGTCACTCTCTGCTTCACGTCGAGTGATTGAAAAGTGCTTTTCCGACACATTGAGATGAAAAATATTGTTCGTAACACGTGAAAAAAATTATATCACTCGCCTTCGGCTCGTGATATAAACCTCCCACTCGCCAAAAACCATTTTTTTTCACTTGTTACGAAATATACTATTTCATCGCGCTGTGTTGGAAATAGTACATTGTGTCACCAGGTGATGAAAGTATTATCTGTCGAATGTGGCTTTATAACCCGAGCCGAAGGAGACGATTATAATCATATGAGTTAGATAATACTTTTATCGCCGAGTGACGTATTAGTATATTTCGTAACAAGTGAAAAACAACCACTTTTTCATCACGCTGTGTCGGAAAAGTGACTTTTCAGTCACTCGACGCGAAGCGGAGAGTGACTGAAAAGCGCTTTTACCACACATTGAGATGAAAAATATTGTTCGTAACACGTGAAAAATGTGGTTTTTGACTCGTGGGATTATATCACTCCCACTCGCCAAAAACCATTTTTTTTTCACTTGTTACGAAATGTACTATTTTCACGTGTTACGAACAATATTTTTCATCTCAATGTGTCGGAAAAGCACTTTTCAGTCACTCGACGTGAAGCGGAGAGTGACCGAAAAGTTACGAAATATACTACTTCGGCTCTGCGAAAACCGCGATCTAACCCAACGGATTGAGGTTAGAATCGCGGATTTTCGGGCACCAGGGACGAAAAGTAACTTTTTAGTCACTCTCCGCTTCGCGCCGAATGACTGAAAAGTACTTTTTCGGCGCATTGAGACGAAAAATTATGTTCGTAATTCGTGAAAAACGTTGTATTTGACTCGTGGAATTGTATATGAACCTCCCGCTCGCCAAAAACCAAAAATTTGTTTTCACTTGTTACGAAATATACTTTTCATCACGCTGTGTCGGAAAAGGAACTTTTCAGTCACTGTCTGCTTCACGTCGAGTTAATGAAAAGTGTTTTTCCGACACATTGAGATGTATTGTTCGTAACACGTGAAAAAAGTGGTTTTTGACTCGTGGGATTATATCACTCGCCAAAAACCATTTTTTTTCACTTGTTACGAAATATACTATTTTCTCCCCGGCGTAGGAGTAAAGTCGCAATTCCCTCCCGCGTAGCGGGAGGGAAGTGAGTACTTTGCTCCCGCCGGCGAGAAAATATTGTTCCTAACACGTGAAAAAAGTGGTTTTTGACTCGTGAGATTATATCACTCGCCTTCGGCTCGTGATATAAACCTCCCACTCGCCAAAAACCATTTTTTATCACTTGTTACAAAATATATTATATTTAGGGAGTTTAAGAGACCATTCAATGATTTTCATGATTTTTATGATTTTGCTGGGGCAGCGGATAAATTACCAGACGTATTCTTTTGACTATTGGGTAGTATATCGGGGGATGTATTGTAATTATTATGAATTCCGTTTAACATTTTGTTATTTATTCGAGGGCGGAGTAGCATTGCGAAATTTCGTACGGAAATAATGTAATTAACGAGAATGGCGACGAAAGAAAATGGGGAAGGGCGAGGGGGAGTCGAATTAAATGAATAAAATTGTTGTTATGAAAATTTATTGGTTGATAATTGAATTGTTAAGGGGCGGAGGCTGTTTTCGAGTGTTTTGTCGTGGAATTCCAGTGGACGTCGTTCGTTTTTATCTTTCATTTAAGGGAATTCGATCTTTTTTTAATGAAAATCAGTTTTTGTTTATTTTTGCAAAATTGGGGGGACGGTATGTCGCTTGACTGAAGTTGCTTAGCATTCAGAGGGTTTATGCTGGATTATTGTAGTCCTCAAAATTTTCTTCTGTCGGTGGCTCTGACGTCAGGATGTGGGGGGGAAACTGCGGTCCTGCTGTGGTCGCTAGTTTCCGATAAACTCAGTTGACCTCCATTCGATGTTATTATTCAAATAAATAAAAATATAGAAATATACTGTCGTATAATCGCGAGAGTTGGTTCACTCGCTTGCTCCGGAGTTAAATCTTCTCTTTTCGATTTTTTGGGAATCAAATTCACTGGAACTCGTGAGGTTTTTTAATTTAAAAAACATTCAACTCAATTCAATCAATTCATTATAATTCTCTTTTTGGCGCTCCAATTGATTTTTTTTCATTTTTGACAGATTGAGGAAATACTAAATGGGCTCAGCCGCTGAAATTTTCTGGAATTCAAAGGAATTAACCCTGAATTTTTATCACTTCTAGGGCTTTCAGGTGAAGACTGCGAAATAGTTGATGAATATAATCTCCTTCTGTGATATTTGTCGGTTGTTATGATGTCAGGACTCGTGAGGAGGGCCTGCGGTCCTCCCCCAGCCCCTATTTTCCGATAACCTCAGCTGACCTCCATTCGATATTATTATAAAAATACACATTCGCACAATCGTCGGAATAGTTTCACTCCCTAAAATTGTTGAGGAATTAAATTTCGTCCTTCATGTTGTCCATGCGTCAAATAGTTGGAATGAAAACTCCCGTGAATACAACTCGGCTATTTTCATTGTCTGTTACTACTCACTCTTTACTTATTTTTCTTTTTCTCCTGCTAATGAAAAATGGAATCTCGAGTATTCCATAAGCAGCACTCGCTCGGCTCAAATTCCTCAGATCCAAAGTGGTTTACACTGGATTATTATAGTACATCTCGTATTTGTCGCGGTAAATTAATATTCCAGTGCAGTGGAATTTTATGAATCCTCTCCCTCAATTTTACACACGAAAATGTAAGAGGAATTGCGCTGGGAACGTGGACTACGGGGTCCGAGGTCGATATTAATAGTTCAACCTAGTCGTCAGATTTTGCGGGCAATGCTCGCTAAATTCTCACGGAAAACACTATACAAAATTTACGGAGATCGTTGGGAGTGGTTTATCGTCTCCGAGGCTGGTGAAAATTTCTCCTCGATTATCCGCAATTGCTTCGGTCAAGTTTACTGGCAATCAGAGCCAATTATGCGTATTCGACTCTGATCTATAAGGAGGAAATTCGCAATTTGGATTTTTAGAGACGGGTCGAGGAAAATAAAAAAAGGCAAATGCTTCGAAAAAAATTCTCCAAATCCACGAATTGAAGAAAAAAAGGATGAGACAATTTTTTCTAGAGTAAAATTGAACAAAAAATTCACTGCAATTCCTCGCACTCGACTTTTTTTAATGCGACAGAAGTGAATGACTCGTTGATTGTCAATATTAACTGAAAACAATTGCGAATATTTTCACCAGCTCCCCCAGATTTTCCAACAGTCATTATTGTCACTCTTAATTGCATAATTTACGGGGAATTGATGATACAAGTCATCCCTCCGCGGTAAATAATATTTGGTATGTGCAATCAGCTTGACGAATAGTTGATTATGCGCGCGACTCTATCGAGCGCCCCATACAAGATTACCATTTCCCCATGAATATTCATAAAACCATTGATATTCATTTATGCAATACAAATTAAAATGTTCGATAGTGGTGATGTATTTTTGGGGATAAAAAATCAACTAATCAGCAGCGGATTTTTCTATTTTTTTTCCTTTTCAGTTTTGATTCAGAGACAATCCTAAGCCGACGTGGCTACGAATTTTGGAAAATCTCGACGTAAAATAGAAGGAGTGGATCTCGGAATTGGGTCACACATGCGACGACCACATAATCCGCCTGCTCAACAGTGAAAAATACTTTGTCCTTTCAACGGACAAATTTTTAGTCCAAGATTTTTCACTCGCACGTTCCAAGTGGGGGACTATCACTCAGAACAATTAGGGAAAATAAGCGGAATTAATTGAGCGTTAAAAATCATAATGAGCGCTTTCCCTTCGACTAAACGACTATCCATCCGTGTCTTCGTTAACTCATTTAAACAATAACGATGATTGATCTGACAGTCACGTTAACCGGTTGCTGCAGACACAAAAGCTCGTGTGGTTGAGCATGAGGATGTGACATTGAACTTAACTCGGTAATAACCGGCGTTGCTGTGCGGTCAATCTTTATAAGTTAACGGTGTCCAATACCACTTTGGGATTTTTATGGGTCCAACTAATAAATCCACGGCCATTAATTTGTTGTTTTTGTTACTCCCGGCGAAATGCAAATAAAATTTCAGTCGATTTATTTCAAATAAATCCAATTAAAGACGCGATTTTAATATTTTTTAGTCTCAAATTAAACTATTTCTCATTCTCATCCAACGACGTCAATTAATTTTAAAAAATTACATTAATTGTCTGAAATAAAATTAATTTCAATGAAATCAAATCGACTTGAATAAAATTAAATTAATTGATTTATATTTTTAATTGTTTGAAAAATACGTAAACTCGCGGTATTAATGTATATTGCATAATTTTGAGAAAGTTTTAGGGGAGGGATTACAGAAGAGCCTGTTGTGAACAGCTGAAATATCAGAAGAGGGGGGGGGGGGGGGGGGGGGGGTGGGGGGGGGGGGGGGGGGGGGGGGGGGGGGCAAGCGAGGGTATTTCAATTATGATTATTTCGTTGATAATCTCAATAATCACTGGCAGGAATAATAAACAATTTTTTAAAAAATCAAAATCTGGAATTTTCCAAATTCTGCAATAACTGTATTACACGTAATCCGGTAGCAATATCCCACTCGTTTTCCCCCCATCAAGCCCTCATTTTAGCGACGTATGTAGTGACCCTCAGCGACAATTTGACATACACAATACCCTCTGCTCCACGCGAAAAAAAATCCCTCCAATATTTAATCATTCACTGGTTTATCATTCGAATTTACCGTTCACTGAACGCTACTCACCCAAAACGAAAATAATCAAATAAATCCATCGCTCCGATTTTATCATTTTCACTCGGATCCTCCAGAAGCTCTCATCCACCGGTAATTGACATCAGCCAAGAATAGAAAATTCAAACTCTCCCCGAATAAGTTGAAAATAAAAATCAGTCTCGATTTGGTGACTTGGAACGGTAATTCGCGCTCAAGTGTCATATGACTGAAGATTTTTCGATGACGATTTACCAAGAGAGACAACGTTAAAAAACAAAGAGCGCCGGTGGTCTGTGATGTGTTCCGCCCAGTATTTTTAGATCTCCCGTACTGTGCATCACTGCTGATTCTGCGGTTACTCTCGAGGGTCTCAGGATGAAGAAGTGGGCGAAAAGTGGTGGGAAGGAGATAACTAGGAAGTGGCGTTGGTTCACCAGTTTTTTTTTCTCTCTCTCACTCCCTTAATCTTTCTTCATCGTGTCAGCAATCAGTTTACCCCTTGGGTAGACCGGCAAATTGGAGTAAAAAGAGTATGAACCAATTCGTCAATAATATGAAAAAGTCCCTGAGCCATCGAATTTTGGTTTTGAAATTTAATTGATGGATTTGAGATGGTGGAATCGATTGGAAAACCCCGGAAATCGAAACAGTTCCCGACAAATTCCCCCGATTACTCCAATACAACTCGAATAATTGCACATTATTCGGCACTTTTCAGTCACTGATTCACGGCCAAAGTGACAGTTCAAGAGGATATCTTGAGTGAATTTAAGCCACGCCCGCCAGAAACTCAATTCCGTTTAAATGGATTTGATTCATTCCGGATATAGCATATACGGACCCAACCCAAACCTTTTAAAACCCATCAGAGGGGCTTAATAGCATGATTTATTATTAAATGAGCGGTTTTGAATGATGGCAAAAGGGGGTGCGACTGAAATTTTAATAGCCATCCTTTCATATTAATTATCGAGATGACTCTCTTCTAATGACATCTGGAGGGGAAAATTCAGTCCAATCGTACGATAATAGATTAATACAGAACTTATGTTATTGGTATTTATTTATTTAATCATTGAGTCATGTTAAATTCATCATCACATAAATTAATTTTCAAATTAAATTCCGTCATTGCTGATTTTTCATCTTCCATTAGTATTTACACTCTTTCTCATTTGGATAGTTCTATTGTGAAAAAGGATGTTTCAACATTAAATATATTTATATCTGTATAATGCTTTTCATTGTTACATAATTTTTGTGTTTCGTAAGTTGAGCCAATTTGAAAGTTATTTATTTTTGCTTCATTAAAATGTATTTCTCCCGGCAGTTTAGGCTAAATGAAAAAAAAAAAACAAAAACATTTGTGACAGTTTAGATGAGTACAGTTTAATCTGGCGACCATGATTGTTCACTGATACCCAAAGTTCCGTGATAAATTCATCTCCCTCTGGATTTTCTTGGGCGTCAAAAGTAAAATGCTCTAGTCAACAGTAATAAATTATTAAATAACTATTCACAAAGTTCTCCCATAGGCGATTAATTATTACTATCAATTGCTGACTTCAAACGCTTCCCTTTAATATATTATTACTATCGTTATTCGATCGATACATCTCTTCCAGCTCTTTCCCTTCATCGATGGAACAAAAATGTCGGAGTCGGTCTGTTTAATACAAAAATCATTTGCTCATTAAGTAATTGTGAAATTTATCAATAATGAATTAGCTATTTCTACTCTTAGAAATTGATGTACGTACATTATTCCTCTTTCTTTTTCATATAAACATTCTGTCTCAATAAACAGTAGTTACATTGGAAGAATTTTTTAATGTGTCATCTGCATTTCTCGTCTCGCTACCTCGCCTTAACAAATTTCTCATCAGAAGACATTTAAAATCGCGGAAAATATAGTTTAAAAAAATTGAATTAATGCAATATCATAGTCATCGGTACGCTTAAGTACCACATATGCCATTAAAATTCATTTCATTACAGTTCATGAATTTTATTCGGAAGATTTGACCGCCAGTGTTGGCTCATTATTACAAATTCTTTCAAATCAGAATAAAAAGTCCTTTGTGTCGCAATTAATTACTGTTTACGCGGGAAAAAAAAACACATGTCAGTAACTTTCTGAGATTGTTATTTTACATTTTCGTTGCAACAACTACACAATTGCATTCGTCGCTGAGCTAATCAGCACGACCCACTACTCCACAAATCTCATACAGAATATGACTTTCATGTAATTCATTATGTACAGTTCTAGGCTCAATACACATTTCCCCTAAGTATCATTTTTTTTTGCTTTCCCTCTAACTTCGTCTCATTTATTCGTTAAAATTGTTAGCTAAATGTTCCTTACGATAATTATTAAATCACTGACTGCCGGAGATATACATAATGTTATCATAATCACCTGGCATCTCATCAATTTAATCCACACTTCGTTAGAATCAAGTGATTCATTTATTATTTAAACAAAAACAATTGCACACAGTCACACCTTTACGATGAATATATATGTAATTGGCATAAAATGGAATTTGCATTTGTGATTGTTAAGTGTATTTCGTTTCCCACTCGCAGTCACGAACATTAATCATTCATTAAAACGTTGGTATTACTAGGTACACAACTTTCATTCTTTTGTTTATAGAGAAACAAATTTAATTTGGAATTATTTTGTTTTTCATTACAATTAAAAATTTTTTCAGTCGAAGGAGCACTTGTGTGAGGAACAGCAAAAAATGAAAAACCGAATAACCGAAGATGTTGATTGTCCCTCGAGGAGACTCTGAATTATTGAATGCGTTTAATTGATTTTTCTCAGCTCGTCTGGAAGCCATTAATTATTTTCACTCGGCTTTAATCATTCATAAATTCATCACTAATTGTTTCTACATCGTCACAACAGTTTCAGCTCTACAACACACGACATGGTGAAGCTAGACAAGAGTCAACGGACTCCCAAGTCCAAGATTCTTATTACATACGATTAATCATTGAAAAAAAAAAAGACAGAATTAGCGCGCGTCCTTGGTAATTTAGGCCACATTATTGAACGCACAAGTTCGCACGAACAAACAAACAAGAGGAATAGATCATCAATTCCAGTTATTAAAAAAAAAACAAGCATTCATACTCGTCACCATCACCCACGGAATTATTTATTTACAATTGCTCTAATCGACGATTGACAGTTTACTATCATTTCACCTAATTTTCAATCGTTGAGGGAAAATTTTTTAATGTCCAGAGCTCCAATGACTCGATAAATTGATCATTCATCTGATGAACACATTGACAGCTCTACTGTAGTACAGAAAACACATTTTAATTCTTGATTTATAATTGCGGTGCGGCACGGTAGAGTGGATTTCCTCTGATGGGCAAGACATGCGCCTCGGAATTGAAAACCCAGTCATCGAGGCTAATAAGATTATCATCACTGAACAGTAGATACAGATACTGTGAACAAAAACGAAAGAAACGAGTGATTTATTAATTATTAACAATTTGTGGATTATCTAAATATTTTTGTAACTCTACGAATATTTTCTCCAGTTCAAAATCTCTTTTCTATATCACATTTGGAAATATTCTAACGTTAGACTGATTATTAATAAATTAATTCCTAGAAAATCAGTTGATATTTTCTAGCCGTTGTTTGACGTTTTCAATAATTTATTTAATGGACTTCTAGTGCGACATTCTCTAGAAGAAATTAATGTTAATTATTAAAGGACTAAAATAATAACGACTGATTCTCCAGTTCTATTTTAAAATCCACTGGCAGGCTGGCGACCATGTCACGAATAATTACAACGTCAGTCTCATGCCGTGAAGTCCCAGGATAAATTGAGAACTCCATTGACAGGCTAGCCAGGAATTAATGAAAATGGCGATATGGCTTATAGCCATTACAGGATTACGACTGATTGTAGCAGTGTAGTACGAGGGAGAGTGAGGGAATATCATTGAGAGATGGACGGCATCAAAGTTACATGGAAAATGACGTATAACGGAAAATGCACTTCATCGGCTTTAGCTTTTAACGCCAGGCATAAAAGCTCATAGCCCTTGACGACCGATGGATGACGTTCAGCTCGATGTATATTTTTTTTTTTCACCCTACCCCTTTTTCTTCGTCGTGAAATCAGTTTTTTTATACCCCTCCTGGCTGTAAAACGTTAACAGCTCCCCAGTTTCCACTGGATTTCCAGTACGTGACAGGAATTTATGCGTGAATTAATGAAACGATAACGGAAAACATTTTCGATTATTAAAGTGAGCTCAATCTGGCGGCTCAATCCCGGGCTACAATGAGGCCGTCTCATCAAATATTGAAAGTCTTACGGTGTACAGATATGTTTAATCTGAGTTGCCCTCGGTGTCTCCCAAACGGAGGGAATCTGATCTACGAGGCGCTTTAGTGAATAATAATCGGCCTCACTCCCTCAGAAATCGACGAGAATTTTTTTTACCATTGCGGGACGTGAAAAAATCCCTCCCGATTTTATCCAGATTTTTCGTATTGCGCGATTTCATTTCTTCCTTTTTCCGATTTTTTAAAAATAACTCGAGCTTTGCTGTCCGCCTTTTGTTTATCAAGTGATTGAATCTGCGTTCGTTTAATTGTTCGTAAGAATTTTTTTATCAATTTAATTTCTAAATCCTCGCAATAAAAAAGTCGAAAAACGTGAATTTTAAAGAAGTTTTTAAAATTTTTATGAACAATTCCTTTGAATTCAGTGAAAGGAGGCCAAAAGAGAATTGATCGACCCGAATGTGACACATTACGAAGTGAATTACAATTGACGTGATTTTACTGACAAAAAAAAGCGTTCAATTATGAATAAGCCGATAACTAGAAATATCTTCGATTATTAAAGTGACCCATTGGCTTAATCCGTCCGCCAACGGGATCACCTCATCAAGTATTGAAAGTCTTACAGTATATGTACATATATATATATATATATTTAATCTAATTCACCTTCAGTGTCTCAGCAAAGAAGTAACTCTGTTGTACGTCGTCCTTTGGTGAATCTGCCAGATACACATTACTGAGTCCCGTGAATCCTCCTGGTACACGACAATGCTTTTCCAGCGCCTGTACGGCTTCCCAACCCCATTCTCGGTATTTAGGATCCTTGGTAAGCCGCCACATCACGAAGTAGGACTCGAATGTCTACAAAAGTAAATGTCAGAATTGTTAAAAATATTTTACTTTCCAAATGTGTATTTCGCATTTTTTCCCCTCCCCCTGAATTTATCGTCGGGCTTCACGAGGTATTCATAAATTCAGAGATGAAAGGTCAAAATTGCGGCATGATAATCCCGAAAATGTGGTTAATACAGAAACAAAATTTCATAAATGCCGTTTGGAAATTGAATGGGATTACATAATAATGAAAAATCATCGAGTGTTGGGAAGTGATAAAAGGCATTTCTTGATTTATTGTATCAATGATTGCACGAGTGGCTTCGCTGATACGAAATAACCGAGAAAATAAGTTTTTTTTTTTTTCGGATGAATGAGGAGATAAATGAATAGATAAAAATGAGTATATACTTCAGGCCGAAGGATGTAATATTTTTCGCCACTTCTGAGGCTTCTCGCCTCGTTGCCCTCGATAAAGTGGAAGACCTCGGGTCCGAGTTTAGTTGCACTACGATCATATGATTCGTGACAAGTATTTGTCAGGCCTGCTGCAATCTCCATGTATTTATCGGCGACCTGGTTCTCCTCTGTTTTGGCCCCCAGTGAGAACATTCCACCTGAGAAAATTTATTTCGTACAAATGGTCATTGGAATAATCGAAATCAAAATTTTCATTCGACTCAGCTAATGCAAGTACTCCTGGACTCATTTCTGCAGCTGTTCTAGCACATTTCGGTCATTTAAGTGCCCCAGGAGACCCCTGAGAGCGAACTACTATTGGAGTAATTATTTTAGTTAATAAGGAAAGTTGTAGGCACCGGTGGCCAGTGATTTTTTGAAGACCAATCTCGGTCTCAATAAGTTAAAGTACCTCAATACCTCCGGGGTAATTTCTCTTGCAATTTTTTTCTCTGGCATTTTAACGGTAATTTGACGACCCAAAATATTTAAACCGCCAGCGATTTTGCTCTCGACGTTTACAGACGTTTAGGGCTTAATCCCGATAACAACTATTTTTTGATAGACATTTGTAGTTATGACGTAATTTTGTTTGTGTATTGTTTCTTTTATTTTGGAAAAAATATAGTACTAATGTTTATCCTGTTGAATTGATGAAAAAAATTGGGATGGATGTGTTTCCTGAGATGATTAAATTATTGAAAAGCTAAATTACCTGCAAAACAGGCGAGATGGCCCATTTTGTGCTCAGGCCTGTCGAACTTGAGATCCATGACGTATACCAGGCCACTTGGCGATTCTCTAACCATATTTTTGACAACAGCTGCTATTGCTTCGTCGTACATTTCGCGCGCCTCTATATCCTCCTTTCCAGACTGAATCCAGGCTTTCAGGAGATACTCGTAAAAACTATCGCCGAGTCCTCCCAGGGACATGTGATCTACGACAAACAAAAATTTTCACGTGTTACGAACAATATTTTTCATCTCAATGTGTCGAAAAAGCACTTTTCAGTCACTCGACACGAAGCGGAGAGTGACTGAAAAGTTACTTTTTCGACACAGCGTGACGAAAAATTATGTTTGTAACTCATGAAAAAAGTGGTTTTTGACTCGTGGGATTCTATAAACCTCCCACTCGCCAAAAACCAGTTTTTTTCACTTGTTACGAAATATACCATTTCATCACGCTGTATCGGAAAAGTAACTTTTCAGTCACTTTTCAGTAACTCGTGAAAAAAGTGGTTTCTGATTGGTGAGATTCCATTCTATATACTCTCCGCTTTGCGTTGAATGACTGAAAATTACTTTTTCGTCCGTGACGCCCGAAAATCCGCGATTCTAACCTCACTCCGTTCGGTTAGATCGCGGTTTTCGGAGCCAGAGACGAAATAGTACATTATGTCACCAGGCGATGAAAGTATTATCTGACAAATGTGACTTTATAATCCGAGCCGAAGGCGAGGATTATAATCACATGAGTCAGATAATACTTTTATCGCTGAGTGACGTATTAGTATATTTCGTAACGAGTGAAAAAAAATGGTTTTTGGCGAGTGGGAGGTTTATATCACGAGCCGAAGGCGAGTGATATAATCCCACGAGTCAAAA
>JAPYZM010006617.1:0-11155 GCA_030522845.1 Psyttalia concolor | reverse complement strand
TTCGTCGCGAGAAGACGATTGGATGTATCGCCGATACTCCAAAGCGACGGGGATTTACGGGAGGGATAAAACTTTTTTTCAGTCCTCGATTTTATGCACTCGGCGGCGGGACGATAATCATTTGGTGGGAAATGTCTTGTGTGGAGTTGGAATAAATTGGACGGGGATCATTCTGGGAGTGATTTAGAATATTTTACGAGTGATAGAATTCAGTCGGATTTTAGGGTAACAGATTTTGATTTTCTCCGGTCGCCTGGTAGGCCGCTAGCGCTAGGACGTAATAATTTGAGATTTTATTAAATATATGGGCAGAGAAATTTGAAATTTCTTAATTTAACGCCTTTAAGTAGCGGAAGAAATCGCGGATAAGACAACGAATTGTGCACAATAATTCGGAGAAGATAATTCATTCTATTTAGGAAGATAACGCGAATAATAAATTATAGATGACAGAAGAAAATTCTGTGGCAAATGACCGGTCGGACGCAAATTTCTAATTTATTAGCAAAAATTTCCCCACTTGTTGTGTCGTAAATTGCGCATAAATAAATCGTAAAAGACGCTCGGTGGGGCGTAATTTACGGCAATTTGAGGAGTAATTTACGATTTTACATTCATAAATTGCCTTTTAGAAAAACGTAATTTATGTTTAGGCGGATGTCCTAATTTGAGACCCTAAAAATTACTTCAATTTAGAGACACAAATGTCCTTAAAAAGAGGACAAAAGTGCCTTAATTTCAGCCATTAGTTTTTCTAACGTAGAGACTCTCCAGGAATGCCATCTACACGCAGCCGGAGGCGGGGTAGGGGAATGGGGGGGTCTCACTGGAGTGTTTCGACGGAACGTTTGCGAGCTTTCAGTCTCTTAATTTTAGTGGAGTGTCGGCAAGCAACTCCCATTGCGACAAGAGGAAATACCCGCCGTGTTATGTTCCCATAAACACGATAAACACCATAAACGTCGCGAGTGCGACCGCCGCGGACTGTACCTGAGGGTGACTCGGAAAAAAAGGCTCGACTCCTCTTACGCGCATTACCTTCTCGGTTTACTTCTATTGCTTTTTCTCTTTGTTTGCTTGGTTTTTTTTTTCATGGGAGCATTGCTCTTGGTTTCTGGCGATATGCCGTTTTTCCACCTCTTGAAATCGTTACTTTGTCGGCTTTTAATGTATTCTCGAGTAAAAAAATTAGTATCTCTTCGATTTACTCCGCTCCATGGGCCATTAGTTATGTTTGACTTTCTCAATTGAATAAAGAACTCCCAATTTTTAAGTAAATATTTTTAACTGAAAATGGTGACATTTTTTTAAAATTTCTTTTTTAGAAAAAAAAGTTTTGCTCAGGAATATGACAAATTCCTCATTTTTCAAAATTCCCGACAATCAATTTCGCAGGTAATGTGAATTATTAATGTAATAAATTAATTTATCGAGTGCCAAAAAAAACTCTTAAAAAATATTGAAAATTGAACTAGTTAATTTTTTCAGATAACGAGAGATAAAAAATTGAAAAATGATTGTCGACAGGCAGAGCGAATAAATTATTGCTTAGTGCAATAAAGAAATAGACGAAATTGTGCTCACTCTTCAAAAAAATCAGAATTTTTTAATTTAATTTTTCTCAACCCCCAAAAACCTAAGGATTCCCAAAATTGTCAGTAACTTTCAATAAAAATTTCCGTGAATCCCCCTGTTTTCCAACAGCCATGCATTACCAGAAAAATTATTCTCAACTACCAAAATGCAAATGAATATCATCATCCCCCGGAAGGGGGATGTTGTAACCCATAAGACGCAATAATATACGCCTAACTTGAGACGCCTAATTAGTCATACTTGTACCTAAGACTGATAAATTGCTGCGACATTGTCGCTGAAGCCGTTTAATATGAGCGACGCCGAGTGTTCCTATAATCGTCGTTAGTTACCGGTTGGGGTGTAATTCCTCAGGTAAGATCGTGTCGACAAGACCATCGAAAACTTGGGTAAATTCTGGGCGTTGTATCGCCGACGACATATCCAACAACTTCACAATGCCATTTCTTATTCTATCTCTCTAGTTCATTCTAGTTTCACTGGATGGTAGGCTATACCATTCGTTACTTTGTTTTCACGAGTGGATTATGTCACGTGAAATGGCTGGAGGGGTGCTGGAGGAGAAGAAGAAACAACTGAAATGTAGATTGAACGTTACATTCTACGTACGAATGCTGAAGGCTTGAAAGTTGTCTCGTAAAAGGAGATCACTTTTTCTTATTCTCAGTGGATATTCTTTCCTACACTGAGGGGTAAAATATTCTTTATAGAAGGGCTCACTATTTTCCTCGCATTTCTCCTCCGGGGATGTGGCATTTAATGACCGCTTGATTATAAAATTAACTTCACGTTACGTCTGACAATTCAACTTAATTTCACGTGCCAAATAAAGTCCACAAAAATCGAGTGCTCGAAGACCCCAAAAGTCTCCAATTCCCCATTTCTCAAAAAAAAAAAAAATCGCGAAAATTACGACAAAAAAATCCTCTGAAAGATAAGCATTTGTAATCCTCTGATAAAATAAACCCACAACCTACAACTATTAATTCCCATTTCCCCACATTCTTTCTCGTCGCGTGCGCAAATAAACTTCCCGAAGGTTAAAAAAGTTATTCATCACGCAACTTCGTTATTCCTCCCCACGCCCTCCCGACGCGTTTCTTGTTTCCAGTCAAACGAAAGAATCTGACGCCGCGAAATGTCGACATGTAATAGCACATTGTAATTACTCCGTTCTCGTTGTTTCACTCGCCGTCCCGTCACACCGGGCCACTAGCCACTCTGCATCTTGCAAATGCTCATCGACATGTGACACAATTCACCAGCTGGAGCTGACAAAGCCCCTGATACCGCTGACAAGCCCTCAAATTAGATGTTTTCTCTGCGCAGTTGTTCATTTGTCTTCAATTATTTGCGGCAATTTTTTTTTCTCCCGCAGAATTTTCTCGTCTCTCTTGCGTGAGAGTAAAAAAATGAAGAGAGAGAGAGGGAGAAGGGAGGGAGGATGAGGATGAACAGTGCCGGGTGAAATTCAATTCAATGCATAGCAAATGGTACCTCCCGACGGCCTTGGATGTAACATCCGCATTGCTATCGCCCTTTTGCCCTCTCACCTTTCCCACCCATTTCCACGTATCCACCATTTTTTTTCCATTCTTCTCACCTTTTATTTTGACTCTATTTATTTTTAAAATTTTCTTCCTCCTTCATCCCGCGTTGCAAATAAAAATTGCACGCGCCAACACGACTCGACGAGCCAGCGCCGAGTTGCCCTTTAAATAATGTACCTTTATCGTAGTCCCGTTGCAATACACGTACACGTGTTATATACTCAAACGGTTTGCTTGGGAAAAGAACGATTGCCGACCTCTGGGCTTTTCCTCGGAATAAGTCAGACCGGGCCAGTCGTGCCAGCCCCAACAGCAACTCAAATTCGTGAAGCCCGGGGGAAGCTGGAGATGTGCCCCCGGGGAGTAATTCCGATTAGTTTTTGAGGCTATTTTTTTAAGAAACTTTAAGAGATGGAGTATTTGCGTCGGAACCACCTTCTTCCAAATATCGAGGCCCGTACAATTAATTAGAAAATATTATTTGACCCGCAACTCCGACGACGGCGGCCGAGTTGGTTAAGGCGCACGGCCGAGCGCCGGAGTTCGCGCGGAGCGGGTTCGAGTCCGGCTTGGGGCATGGGATTTTTAATCTCCTACAGCTCCTGGGGTGCAATGCGACATGGTTGGAGAGAACAACGGCCCATGATAACGCAATTGGAAAAAGCCTAATCGGCTATATATGGATAACAAATGATAAAAAATATTTGACCTTCAACTGTAAACGACTTTAAATGTAATCGACATTAGAGATCGTTTGACCCTCAAAACCTTTTCGCCCTCAACTGAAAACAATCGGCAAGCCTTGAAGAGTAATCTGGCTCTTCCGATGCTTTGACCCTCGATGAACCTTAGAAAGTTGTTAAGATCGAAAGGTCTTGAATTTTTAAAAACCCTTAAAAAATATTTTGTAATATAAAAAAACCCCTCAAATGATTTTTCAAAATAAAAAAACGCGTTTGGATTATTTAAATGAATTTTTTCGTTTGGTTCAAATGAATTATTTGTCGGGATCTGAATATTGAGCGCAAAGTGAACGCGAATGTTCCTATTATTTCTAATTTTCCTCTGGCGATTTTCTTTAGATTTTAATTTCTGATATTAGAATACCTTTTGTAGGACTTCAATAAATTTCGAGGCTATTTTTTTTCTCCCTCCACATGGACATTGAAATATTTCCGTTCAATCTCAATTACCATCAACTTCGAATTCTTCGCAAAAAATATTTATCAACTCCAATCCAAAGATTATACCGAGATAATCTCCATCGTATCAATTTATCCCTCGCCTTTGTGAGTTTTCACCCTAAGGTCAGAGGCGATGCAGAGTCGAACGTATTGTCCCGTTTCAATCGTATTAAGGGGGTCAGATTTTTCTTTTTCACTCGCTTCGGAGCACTTACTATCGCTTCAGCAGGGAGAAAAGGCGAGACAAAACTCAATCCCCGGGTACTTTTCTTCAATCCGGATATTGAGGCAAATCGGCAGACTATCCACTTGTTTTCTCACGAGATGTCCTCCAGATGACTCGCTTCCCTCCTCATACCTATTAGCGTTCGGCAACACTTTCCAACTTGTCGTTGTAAATATTTATGCTGCGATGCACTTTATTTGCAAGAATTGCTCAAGGATTTGCCGGTGAATATTGACTATTTGTTATTGTGAGATAACAGGCCCCAATTGTCGCAATACCCAATCAGTGTCCTCATGACGTCTTCAGGGCCGGGTGTAATAGGTCATAACCTGGAAATCTCCGTGACTAATGGCAAAAAAAATAATTATTAAATCATAAGAAAACATAATTTGCTACATCCATGCATAATTTCTCCAGGTCGGAAATTACGTTTGCTGACGATTCAATAATTATTTGCTGCGTAATCAGTCGCGGGAATTTCGAGGTGACTAATGTTTACACCCGGGCCTTAATTTGAGACAGGAGAAAAATGCAATTTGAGACATTGGAAAAGTAGGAGGAGATGCCCTCGGGTAAGACGGCAGACGGCATGTCTAAATGTCTTAATTAACGGCCCGAATAATGATTTTAATCCCGGAAGACAAACATCTTAGGAAAAGAAATAAAAGCCGGACAAAGGAAACACCTCACCTAATGATTTTTCTCTCAATACATCACATGACCCCTCATGTATTTATTTATGTATTCTCGTCTCCCTTCAGTGCCAGGATGACCAATAACTAGACGCCTTATCCCTCAAATTAGACGTCTCCGGTGTTGTCCCTGCGGTCGTTATCCCTGTTACTTCTTTTATGTCGCCCTCCCGGCTCTAATTTTATTTTCATTCTCGGGGAGGAGATAATAATACCTGGGGGTGGGTAAGCCCACCTTATGGAGTTACACTGACTTCTTATGGCTCTCCTTCATATGATCCCTCATTCCTATTGAATTGTCGCCTTTGTCCGTCTCTTTGAAGCTTTCAATATGTCTCGTGTACCGAGAAAAATTCGCTCTTCTGTAACGCAATTTTTTTTCGAGAGACAAGAGAAGTGAAGTTGAAGTGTGAAATTATAATTTTATAAATAAGGCACTGATTCCTAGAAACCTAACTTCAATTTTTTTCATTAATATTCAGAATTTTTTTCGCAAAATCGAGTCGCCCTAAAATTTTAGGAAACTCGATTTTTTAAAATTTTCTTTTCTCTCGGTTTTAGAAATCATTTTCTGTTGATTATTTCAATTTGAAAAACCTAAGGCACTATTTAAACAAAGACCTATACATTTAAAAAAATTGTACGTACGCTGTAGTCATTAGTAATTTTAAAGAAAATAGTAACTGACAATAATTAAAAATTTTCAGAATTTAAAAAAATCTCAAAAAAATTTATTTTTGCTCCCTATAGTGTCCCAATCCCGTGCCAAGAATAATCAACACTTTCTGAGCCCTCAATTAATTCCTCTCGCTTTGAGAAAAAAAAATTCCTCTCCTCTCCCGAACCCAAAAAATCAACCCCCTCAATACCGACTAACCCCCCCTCATTTGTCCGCATTACACTCAATACCCCGAATCAATCCAATTCATCGACTCCACCTAAAAATTCCCCTGGATACCGGAAGCGAGAAGTCGCTATCGGCGCGGCTGCCCTCGAAATCCGCTGAAAAAGCCCTCATTCTCGGATGTGGAAACTGGTTAGTTCCGGCGTTTCTCTCATTCCCGATACTTCCTGTATTGCCTTTTCTTCATTTCTCTACTTCTTACAACAATTCTCATACCTCGTGGACAACTCCCTCCTTCACTCTCCCGCTTCCTCTCTATTTTTTCCTCTTCATTTCCTCTCCTTATACTCGTTTTTTCGCCCGTCTTTTCCCTCTCTGGAGGCCAAGTCGAGCGTGAACCTGCCAAGAACTGGGCGGGGGTCGGAGGGACGCGGCGGAGGCCGCGGGGGAGGGGGGGAATAGTGCCTGCCACGCGGTCGCCCTCTCGGAATCCCCGAGGGTCCGCGAAACACGTTGTGTATAGTGGTTTAAGCGAGATAAAGGGAAACAGGAATACAGGGGAAAATCCAATGAAACAGAGTCAGCGCAGCTACAGCGCGGAATAAGAGCGAGAGCACATAGCGAACGGGGGTGGCAGGAATGGTGGGCTATTTCGTGAGTGAAAAGCAATGATATTGCGATGTAACTCGTGTGTGAAAGAAGGAGATGAACAATGGGAGAATACGACGGCGTGTACTGGTGTGTCTGGACCGGGAGGAAGTTATTAGAGCACTTTGCCCGGTTCAGCCTCCCGAGGCTGGGATCCAGCACCATCAGACGATGGAAGATTCTGCGAGGGAGGGGGGACGAAACGTGGCACGAGGGGGACACGAGGCGCATTACACCGTCCAATATAACTCGGCTTATTGTGCTTTATCGCTTTTGGTCTTTCCAGCGTTTTTTTCGTGGAGAATGGCCGATCTGGGAAAATTTGGAAATGCCCGGGGCGAGGTTGAACGGGCGGTCGGCGACGGAGATCGCCTGCCGATCGGCTCGGCGCGAGGTAGGAGGGAGACGGGAATGCCCCAGAGCTCGTACTATAAATAAATTCTATATTTCATATCCAGCAATTAAACAAATAAACTACGTCACTAATTTTTCTAACAAAAAATCATGAGTTCCTGATGACTTGAAACGAGCGGAAACCAAATAAACAATCTTGAATTCTTCATAAATTTGTTTTTAAATATATCAAGAAATAAAAAATATATATGTATAATATATTATATATATTAAATGGATGAAATAAATATTCGAAAAAATATTGAATGTATTGTAAAATGTATTGGGAAATTTGGAAATGCCCGGGGCGATCGCCTGCCGATCGGCTGATCGCCTGCCGATCGGCTCGGCTTCGTCGCCATAGAAGAGAGACGGGAATTCCCTACAGCTGACAGTATAAATTAATTCTATATTTTATATCCAGCAATGAAAACAAATAAACTACGTCACTAATTTTTCTAACAAAAAATCATGAGTTCCTGATGACTTGAAACGAGCGGAAACCAAATAAACGATCTTGAATTCTTCATAAATTTGTTTTTAAATATATCAACAAGTAATAAATATATATAATATATTATATATATATTAAATAGATGAAATAAATATTCAAAAAAATATTGAAGTATTGTAAATCAATGCTGCTCATAAATCTCCGAATGTCGGAAAATTTATTATCTCTTCATGAAAAATCACAAATATTAAAACCAAACGTGGTACACCTGTAATATCAGCGACTCGCACGAGTTGACAGAAGTTTTGACAAAGTGGCATTCACGAGGGTAGGTGGAGTGGAAAATACCCGGTAAAATATCCCCGAGGACGATTGTTGGGGATTATGCGATCCTTTTCTCGCGAGCGTGGTCTCGCGTGTCCAACGGCCGTTGGCTCCAGGCCCGACTTACCGTGCTACAGGTATTAAATCCAGTGGAAAAATAGCTGGGATATACTTCCAACAAATATTGAAAATAGAAAAATACACGTCCGGGTTATACGTCTCGAGGAAGAATTATCTCTTGGACAAAATTTCTCCACTTATTCTCGCCAGATATTAATTCAATTCGACGCGTGCCCTCAAAAACCGCGAACTCCGAATACGACAGAGAAAGTTAAATAAAAAATAGAAAAACAATGCACATAATCCGCTAGTGGATTACATCCCTCCAGAAAAATAAATAAAAAAAAAATGTCAAAAATCGTTTGAAACTTTCTCCTTTGATATTGCTAAAATGTTTTAGCCATGCGCGCGATGAATAGAAAGTTTGAAATTTTTTTTTTTTTTTCAAAAAACAATCTCAAGTATTCATCGGGGAAAATCCTCAAGTTTCCTGCATGCGCGGGATTCCTCCACTGCTCAAAGTTCTCAGTGTGCATCGGGGATATCGATATAAAAGTTGTCTGTCAAAGTAAGAATTTTCCATCCTCGGGTGAAAGAAAATAGGCAAACGCGAGGACAACCCGTGCCTTATCGGCTCTAGAATATCGAATGGACCCAGTGAATGAGTGGCAAGATGTGGAGCGAGTTTCAGTCGATAATTCGGGAAGGGGGCGCAGGAATTCTGAAACGACGAGTGCAAGCGGGCCTCGTAAAGTCCAAACGATAACGGCCACCTCTGTAAACTCGACGCCCATCTCTTCCACCTCGATCGCTATGCAACGAGTACTTTAGTAGTCGTGATATCGCTTCCAGTGATCGACGCTTCAGTGGGATTTTTTTTCATTTCGCAGCTGTTACTCTAGAAAATTAACCGTTGCCGGATCTTTATTCATGGACTGGACTTGGAGAATTTTTTTTTTCTGTGAAAATGCCTGCAGTGGCTGGCTAGGCCATTTGAGGCTCGTATTTCATTCATCTTTCTACAACCAATAGCAAGTTATTGATTACTACAGGATTTTTTAAACACATTTATAAAATACGACTGAACGACAGAAGAAATCCTCAAAAAATGGGTCTCAATGTCCAAGCAAACGTCAGGGAGTGAGGCTCAGTTGACCCTACCGGCTGTAGGACGCCAAGAAAAGGATTTCTGGTAATCTGCCGAGGTCTAGAGGATCTAAGATGACCTCAGGAATCGAATGGAATTGGATTTGGCACTCTATCTCCTCTAGTTTTCGAGAAATCGTCAAAAATCGGGTCTTAGGGTTCAGGAAAATGACAAGAGGCGAACATTATTTCGCTTTCTATACGCTCGAGGCTATAAGAAAACAAGAAATAGATTTCTGGTAATCTGCCAGGTTATACGGGATCTAAAATTTCCTCAGGAATTGAATAGAATTGAATTTGGCACTCTATCTCCTTCAGTTTCTGAGAAATCATTAAAAATCGAGTCTAAGGGTTCGAGAAAATCGCCAGGGACGGGTGTCATTTAACCTCCTTTACGCTCCACGGCCAAGAAATAGATTTCTGGCAGTCTGCCGAGTTCTGGAAGATTTAAAATTCCCTTACGAATCGACTGGAATTGGATTCGTCGCGCTAGCTCCTCTGGTTTTCCAGAAAACCTCAAAATTCAGGTCTTAGGGTTCTTAAAAACCGCCAGGGAGACCGCCATTTGCTCTGCTTTTAGCTCTAGCCGCTCTAGAAGCCCAGAAAACCGGCTTTTGACCGCCTGGTGAGTTCTAGATGTACCCAAAGTGTCCTTAGGAATTGATTAAAATTGAATGTGGCCCTCATCTCCTGCCGTTTCTAAGAAACCCCCCGAAAATTAAATCCCAGTGGCTCCCCAGAACCCACCAACTCCCCGATTCATAATCAACAATTAAACGTATGGTCTTGCCATTTCCAGTTTGTTGTTCAAAAGGATAAAACATAAAAGCAAGTAAACACAATATAATCTCATTCTATGATACACAGGATGATATAACGAGTAATGGTGCTCACATTTTCACAGTCATATTCACCGTAGAAAATAAGGAGCCACTCTGAAACGCACCCAGCCTCTCTGGAATTTCGAATTAGTTTTCCGTGCTCACCTCAAAGTACTTGGGGTGTGAAGTTGGAGGCGGCCAACTTGGTAACGGAAGAACAATTTCACAACATTCACTTTCCCCACACTAAAACCTCATCCTCCTCCTGCCGTCCCTTCCCCCCTGCTCACCACCGCCACTTGCACCATAGCCATTCGAGCTTTTTGGCTCTTTGTTCCGGTGATGCTGTTTCACTCCCACCTCAGGCTCATCCTCTTTACATTTATATCATCCATCCCCTTGTTTCTCCACACAACTTCCGGGATTCTTCATTACCAAATTTAAGATTTGTTTGTTCTCTTGTTTTTCCGTTTAATTAAAACACTTGCCACGAGAAACAATTCGGGGGAGTTGTTTTTTTTTGTAGGTATTTATGCGGAGGAATGTTGATGGAGTTGGCAAGTTTTCGACTCCATTCCACCTTTTCAGATTTTTTTTTATTTTTTTTTTATGAAAACGGGGGAAGCCCTGCGAGCTGGAAACATGGAGAAACTACTGGGAACTACTTCAGCAATTGCCTTATTTTGTTTATCAACTGAGGGTTTATCATGTTCTCGGTAAACACTTGATAAATACTCGACGAATTAATCAAAAATTTATAAATTACTATGGTCCACTCTCCTTAACATCCAAGGGATTCCTAAATAATTTTTTAATTTTTTTCATCACGCTGTGTCTAAAAAGTACTTTTTTGCAATACCTGCCCAAAATTTCACTTTTCGGTACCGGTTTTCGTGCGTAAAGTGGTACTTTTCCGCACAGTGTGCGTAAAAGTCTAAAATCGTGCGTAAAGTGAAACTCGTGCGTAAAGCTTCGCTGAGACGGAGCGGAGACTTTACTTTACGAACTAGTTGCACAATATACTATTTTCGACACATTGAGATGAAAAATATTGTTCGTAACACGTGAAAAAAGTGGTTTTTGACTTATGGGATTATATCCCTCGCCTTCGGCTCGTAATATAAACCTCCCACTCGCTAAAAACCTTTTTTTTCACTTGCTACGAAACATACTATTTTAAGTGAGCACGTTTTACGAAATTTCGCCAGAACCGAGAG
>JAPYZM010006615.1:0-10534 GCA_030522845.1 Psyttalia concolor | reverse complement strand
CGTCAGGGCCAGTTGAAAAATTCGCACCCACTGGGATTTGAACTCACAACCTTTCGCACACTAGGCTCGCGCCTAGCCGCATGAGCCACCGACGTCGGTATGAAAGATGTTGTACGTGTTTGTAATACTCAATATAATCAAAAACCAAAAGTCATTAGGTCAGATCGCGGTGAAGAGTACATGAGCTACGATTTGAGAGATTACCTTCGAAAACATGGTGTTCAAGCACAGTGGACAGCTCCGTATACGCCGGAACAAAACGGCCTAGCCGAGAGACGAAATCGTTCATTAATTGAAGCAGTACGAACGATGTTAATTGATGCCAAGCTACCGGACACTTACTGGGGTGAAGCAGCCGTAACTGCTCCTTATGTACAGAACATGCTGCCCACAAAAGCAACGAATCAAACTCCGTATGAATTGATCTACGGGAGAAAACCAGACGTGAGCCACCTCAGAGCATTTGGATGTAGAGCATATGCTCATATTCCTAAAGAAAGGAGAAGAAAACTGGATGTAAAATCAAAAAAATGCATTTTAATAGGATACTCAAAGGAATCGAAGGCATACCGACTCTTAACACCATCTGGAGCAATAATAATCAATAGAAATGTAAAGTTTCTGGAATCACAACGGGGGAGGAAGAAAGAAGGGTAATAGTACGTTATAGAAGGGTAATAGTACGTTGCTCAAGGATTTTCCCAAAAATTTGACAACAATTACAACGAGGTTTTTGCTCCGACCGTTAAACCAGCCACAATCAGAACACTTTTGTCAATTGCTGGAGAAAAGGATTTGGTAGTCAAGCACTTCGACGTAAAAACTGCATTCCTCAACGGAGACCTGAAAGAGATTATTTACATGAAGCAGCCACCAGGTTTTATCGATCAATCACATCAGGAATGCGGCTGTAAGTTAAATAGAAGTATACATGGTCTGAAGCAAGCAACAAAAGCCTGGAATGATAAGCTGAACAAAACAATCACTGGATATGGCTTCACGAACAGTAGTTGTGATCCCTGTCTCCACAAATATCGTAAAGGAAAATCCCTTATTTATTTAATAATACATGTAGATGATATTATTGTTGCAACATCCTCTCAACCACTTGCTAATAAACTAAAAGAAGCACTTAATGAACAATTTAGCATCACAGATCTGGGGGACATTCAATGCTACTTGGGGATCCAGGTGAATGGAGACACAAACAGAGCCTTCAGGATTCGCCAGGCTGAGTACATCAAAAAGCTCTTGAAGCGATCAAAACTACAGGATGCCAAGGACGCTGATTATCCCATCGATTCAGGGTACGAGAAGGCACGTATAAATTCACCAGAAACACCAAACAATCATTATCGAAAAATGATTGGATCACTTCCGTATCTTGCTGTACACTCCAGGTCAAATATAACAGCTCCAGTGGCAATATTAGCCCAACATTCGACTCACCCGACTAAAGTGGATTGGAAGGAGGTCCAAAAAATTTGTCGGTACTTGAAGAAGACAAGTGACTATCAATTAAAACTGAGTGATAGATCATGTGAATACCAGTCGCTGGTGGGTTTCGTAGATGCCAATTGGGCTGAGGACAGAACCACGCGGAAATCCAATACAGGAATTCTATTTAAATTCAACGGTGGAACAATTAGCTGGACCAGTAAGAAGCAAGAAAGTGTGGCACTATCATCGACTGAAACTGAAATCATTGCCGTGGGAAAGGCATGTAAAGATGCGGAATGGCTGAGAGATCTTCTACGTTTCTTTGAAGAACCACAAGAAGAACCAACTACGCTTTTAGAAGATAACCAGGGAGCCATCGACCGTCTACGTAGTGGAGGTATAAGTGACCGGGAAAAACACATTCATACTCGAGCACTGGGATACACAGACCTAGAGAATAAAGGAATGGTGCAACTGCAGTACTGTCCAACAGAAGAGAACGCAGCTGAATTATTGACGAAGCCAGTGGGTCCAACAAAACTTAAAATACTAATTCAAAAGATAGGACTCCAAAAGGAGAGCTCTGAGAAGACACCTGCATCGAGGGGAAGTGTTGAGAGGGAAGCAGGCGGGTCAGAGTCTTTACAATAGTAGAGGCCAAATTCAGATATACATTTGAATTTGTAGTTAGTCGCATTGAATAAACCCTGTAAGGCAGACGAACCGATTGACGTTCATCCAATCGGTGCTTATATTCTCTAGCACTCATTGCCTCGTACCACTTGCTTATTCACTCCCTCTCTTTTCGACTGTGCTTAATTATCAACAGATAGAATATTTTCGTTAAGACCTTTTTTGTAGGCCTCGTTGCATTCAATAATGAAGGTCCAGAGACAAATTTTGATACCTCAAAATTTTAAACGCTCACGAAAGAAAATTGAAAACTTCACTGTTGCCAATTAGTTTTTCTAAAATATCTCTATACCTAAGAGATATAGCACATTTTTTATTACGATCTTTTTTGTAGAACGTAAGGAGATCTACAAAAAATGGCTGTTTTATATTGGAGTTGAATTTCATCAAAAACCGTGGAGTTGGAACGTCGGGCGTCCGAAGGGAAATTATTGGGGAAAAACCATAATGTACGTGTTACAAGCCCCAAGGCAAACCGATTTATTAGCCATAAATCGCGACTAGAATTCCCACTATTGTTGATGCACTATACAATAAAGTCAGGTTGAATTTACACATTGATGTGGTTGAAAATAAACCATTGATGCACAATTAGTGATAAGATAGTCGTTGAGATACTGCGTCGATACGTTGAGAAACGATGAAATACTGATTTGAGGCAGGGGGTGAAGCGTGACCACCCATTCCTTGGTGTCATGACCCGACGGACCCCGGATATTTCCGAAATCGGTCGAGTACCTGACCGTTGGTTAGCTCGGCTTCAAACATCTCGCCCGCCTTCAGCAGGAATGATGAATCCGCGTTCATTATGTGGAGTCGTTGAGGTCTTCGTTGGCTTGTTCTGGTTGACCTGCTGGTGGTGGATTCGTTGGCGGTAGGCAGAGCTTGGCAATTGGTCTGTTGAATGTTGGGTTCAACCCAAATATTTTGAGTTGAGGGTGTTCCATCTAGGTGTGTTGGTACCTCTGCACGTGCTGTGAGTAGTTCTGAGACCCTGACTAGACCATCAGTTCCTGATCTAACGGCAGTTACTTTCGCCAGCGGCCATCGTGTTGGAGGTAAATCGTCGTCGATCATCAGGACCATGTCTCCTACGTTGATGTTTCTCTGCCGTTGATTCCATTTGTACATGGTCTGGTAACGTTGAAGACATTCACGAGACCACCTGGACCAGAATTGTTGTACTTTCTGGATCACCAGGTTCCATCGTGTGATTCTCGATGGGTTTTCGTTGCTGATGGTTCATTCAGGAAGTGCTTGGAGAGGCCCTCCAATGAGGAAGTGACCTGGTGTCAGCGTTTGGAGATCCTCGGGGTCGTCCGTCATTGGAGCTATGGGCCTGGAGTTGAGACAAGCCTCAATTGGGACGAGGATTGTGTTGAGCTCTTCGTATGTTAAGGTTGTTTTCCCAAGCACTCACCTGAGATGGTGTTTCCTCGATTTGACCGCCGCTTCCCATTTTCCCCCAAAATGAGGAGCTTCTGGCGGGTTGAATTTCCATTGGGTTCCGTTGGAGGCTAGAGCAGCCTGGATGCCTTGATTTTCTGGCGTCCGTTGATTGTACATTTTGTTGAGTTCGTTGGCTGCTCCCACGAATGTTGAGGCATTGTCGCTGTACATTACTGCAGGAATGCCCCGCCTTCCGGTGAACCTTTTGTAGGCTGCGATGAAGGCGTCTGTTGTCTTTCTGTTGACTAGCTCCAAGTGAACAGCTGATGCGCTGAAGCAGACGAAGGCAGCTATATGGACTGTCGACGGTTGCGCGTTCGTTGGTCTCCACTTAAGAATTGTAAGTGGCCCTGCGTAGTCCACTCCAGTGTGTAGGAAGGGCCTTGATAGAGTTGCTCTTGGTCTTGGCAGTTGTCCTATTAATTGTTGAGCTCGTCTTGCCCTGTGCCTGGTGCAGACAGCGCAGCGTCGTATGAATGCTTGCACTGTTCTCCTTCCGTTGATGATCCAATATTGTTGTCTGGTGTGAGCCAGGGTTAGTTGCACTCCTCCGTGGAGTGTTTTCCTGTGAGATTCGTCGATGATCAATGTTGTCAGACGAGACTCAGTTGGTAAGATGATCGGGTGCACCTCGTCTGGGTCTAGTGTTAAGTGTTTCAGTCGACCCCCAAGCCTGATGATTTCTTGTTCGTTCAGTCTCGGTGTTAACTTGGCCAGTGGGTGACTTCTGGGCAGATGAATGTCTCTGTTGAGGTTCTGGAAAACAAATTAAAAAAACTGGTGTTGAATTACCCTGACCCAGAACAGCTTGGCCTCGTTGAGTTCTTTAGTTGTCAGGAGTGGCGAATCAGGCGTTGGCTGTCGGCGAAATCTTGCAGTGACTTGAAGTACCTTTGACAGCGTTGAGTATCGATTCAGGAGCTCAGCCAATGCGTGGACTCTCGCTGCTACTGGTTGAGACGTTGAAGGTTTTTCTTCAAGTCCTGCTTCTGCTGAAGAACTTGTTGGTCGCTGTGGCCAGGATGATGAAGACTGGATCAGCCATTCAGGCCCCTGCCACCACAGATGATGATTTGTCAGTGGACTTGGTCAGGTGCCACGTGAAGCACAGTCGGGGGGTTTTCGATGCCATTGAGATGCCTCCACGAGGCCGTTGGTAATGCTTCTTGGATTTTTGTTAGCCTGTTGTGGACGAATTCCTTCCATCTTGAGCGATGGCTGTTGATCCATGCCAATGCAACCGTTGAGTCAGACCACAGGTATGTATCCACGTTGATCTCCAGCGTCCTTTGCGCCCAAACAACTAATTGGGTTAGCAAAAGTGTGGCGGTGTGTTCCAGGCGCGGTACAGTCATCTTCTTTATTGGTACAACTCTGGTCTTGGCACAGACGAGAGTTATCGTTGGAGATTTGTCAGGTTGTTGAATTCGAAGATAGACAACTGCTCCCATTGCCTCTTTTGACGCGTCAACAAATCCATGTATTTGTACGTTGGTGGTGTTCGTTGACAATTTCAGCCATCTTGGGAAGGAGAGTTGATTTAGTTGAGTGATTTCCTCCCTGAACTCGTTCCATCGTTGGACGTAGTTGATTGGTAGTTGATCATCCTAGTTTAATTTGAGCAGCCAGAGCTCTTGAATGAGGATTTTTCCTCGTACAATCACTGGTGCGATGAATCCAAGGGGATTGAAGATCTGTGCTATTTCTGATAGGAGCACTCACTTAGTGAATGTTGTTGAGTTAAATACCTCTGCCTTGTACTGGAAGGTGTTCGTTGATGGTTGCCAGCACAATCCGAGGTTTTTGACAATTGATTCCTCAAATTGGACTGTACTTGATGATGCACTGGTTGATTCTGATGATAAGTTGAGTTGCTTCAGAATGTCCGGGCGGTTGCTGGTCCACTTTTGAAGCGGAAGGCCGCCCGCGTGGCAGATCCCCTGGAGTTGAGTTGCGATGACCTTTAATTCTTCCTCTGTGTCTGCTCCGCCATAGATATCGTCCACGTAACGACCTTTCGTGGTGCTGGAACGGCTGCTGGGAAGCGTTGACCTTCATCGTTGACTAGCTGTTGAATGACTTAGCGAGAGCCATGGCGAACAGTTGAGACCGTAGGTGACCATTGTCATTTGGTATGTTACCAGTTGTTGATTCTCATCTATCCAGAGAATTCGTTGGAGGTCCCAATCATCTAGGTGGACCTTGATTTGGCGGAACATTTTCACAATGTCCGTGCCAAAGACGTATTTGTGCTTCCTCAGCCAAGTGAGGACATCCATCACGTCCACTTGTAGCTTGCCCGCGTGGAGAATGTCGTGATGTGAAACACCGATTCATATCTTGCTGGAGCCGTTGAAGACTACTCTGAGTTTTGTTGTAACTGCATCTTCTCTCAGGACGCCGTGATGAGGCAAATAGTAAGATGTTGAAGGTTCTGGCTGATCTTGTGCACGCTGCATGTAATCAAGTGCCTCGTACTCGTTGATGAAGTCGTTGTATAATTCACCGTAGTCAGGGTTGGACTTTAATTTCCTTGCTACAGCTTGAAGTTGGCGAAGCACGGTATTTCTTAATTCTTCCAGCACTTCTGGTGATATGCATAAGGTTAGACCCACAATGTAAGGTCCAGTTACATCTCGTTGATGAGTTCTTTGGAAATGTTCTTCACATTCCAATTCGCCTGGTGTGAGCTCGTTGATTAAAGTTGTTGATGCTGGTGGCTCTTCCTGGACCCAAAATCGTTGTAGAAGCTCCGATAACTGTTCATTTGAAGTTCTCCGGGCCGCGGTTAGAAAGGTCTTCGTTGCACAGTCTGTGCAGCAGATTGGACCTGATAAGATCGATCAAAATTTTGTTAGTTGGCTAACTAATTGGTTGTCGTTAGATTTTTGTATTTTGTTTCTGATGATCTTCCCGTAGTTGTCAGCGCCGATGAGTATGTCGATAGGTCCAGGTTGTAAGAAGTTCTCATCGGCGAGTTGAAGCTGCGCAAATGATCCGATTGACGCAGATGAGCCTGAGAACGTTGGTAGACGAGAGGTCAATTTTGTTAGAATATAAGCGTTGATTGTGACTTGTTGAAAAGGCTCATTTATTGATTGAAGCGTTGGTGAGACGACTCCTGTCGTGTGGCATGCGTGTTGTCCACCAATCCCGATGAGATCTATTATTGAGTGCTTGCGTTGAAGTTGCAGTTGATGAACAAGCCTCTTGGTAATGAATGATAGCTCTGAGCCCTGGTCGATGAGCATTCGTACCATCTTGTTGAACCCTTTTGTTGCGGGTGCCCTGGCCTTGGCGGTGGCCATGAGCACAAAGTCTTGATCCGTTGTATCGTGCGAGTGGTACACTCCTTTGTCGGGTTTCTGCGTTGAGTTCCCGTTGAGTTGCGATGTTGGTTTTTCCTCTGTTGATTGTCGTTGCGGTGGTTGAGAACGAGTGAGGATCAATGGTCTGAGTGATGATTGATAATTGATAAGAAATTAATTCAAAACACTCAAACCTGATCCTCCGCTCGTTGATGGTCTCTCTGGATCATCCTTGGAGGCTGCTGACTTCACTGGTATCGGCTGTCCCGTTGATTCTGCATGCAGCAACGTGTGATGCGTGAATTGGCACTTGTGGCAAGTTTTCTCACACTTGCATTTCGACACAAGATGTGTGCTGAAGCAGTTGTAGCATAGCCTTGTTGTTGCCAATAATTCCAGCCTCTTGTTGGGGGTGAGTGCGATAAAGGCTGGACATTTGGCATTGGGAAATCCCAATTAAATGTTTGGCCTTACAACATGCACAGCAATCGGCAGGCTTCGGGTTGTGTGCTTCGTTGATAGGCTGCGGTGTTGATGCCTCTGATACGTGGTGTACCTTAGCCCTGTTGTGAGGTTTCCCCTGGTGTTGACGTTGGACTGGCTTGTTGATTTTCTTCGTTTCCTGTTGATCGTCAGGGGCCATTCCCCTGGCTGGTGATTCCAGGAAACTGACTGATTCATTCAGAGGGCCGAACGTCGTTGATGCGCCCATCTTCTGCTCCCATGTTCTTTTGGTGTTGGAGTCCATTGAGCGTTTTAGAAGATGGAACACAAACTGTTCCCCTAGCTCCTCTCGAGGAATTCCAGCTGTGGCAGTCAGCTGGTCGACGGTCTCTCTTGCTACGTGGGTGATTGTTGACATGGCCTTTTCCTCGTCCGTAGCCATGGGCGCTATGTTGAGGACCCTGTTGAACAGCGCTGCAGCTATGAGACGTGGGTTCTCGTAATGTCGCTGCAGCTTGTCTCATGCCTTTTCGTAATTGGCATCAGTGGCGGTGAATAAAGTAAGCAGCTCCGCTGCTGGTCCCTAGAGGGCTTCCTTTAGCCTTACCAGCTTTTCCTCGGGAGCTACATCTGTTCTCCTCCCCACCAGACTCTGAAATAGGTCGAAGAACTCCTTCCACTGGACGAATTTGCCAGTGAATGTTGGCAGGCTGATTCTCTTCAGTTCATTGGCGGTTGGTCTGCCCTCTGACAGCCGTTCTTTGGCCAGTTGACCCTTCAGCTACCAGATCAGTTTCAGCGTTGTCCTTTTTACCTCAGCTGTCCGTTGAAGTACTTCGCTGTCGAAGTACTCATGATTCTCAGGGAGAGTTTCCGATAGGTTGCTGGCGAGGCTCATGAACTCCTTCCACTCGTCCTTGAGGTAATTCTCCTGGCAGTTGAGTTTCTCAATTGTGATCTCCGATGGGGTGATGGAGGATATCTCCATGTTGATGTTCTCAAATTCTGCGGATTTGAACTGGAGCAACTTGAGTTGGTGGAGCGTTGATGACGATATCGTCTGTTGAGGTTCCTCATTGATTTGTTCCTTGTAAACCGATGAGATCCTCGTTTTGATCTTTCGGCTGAGAGGCAACTGCAGCTGTTGGTGGACGTTTGGATCGGGATCCGTTGAGCTTCCTTGCTATCAAGGGTCTTCCTTTGGGACAGGCTCATCCCATTTAATGCCCTGTAAATTAAGAACTGGTTGAAATTGCTGAACGTCAGCAAACTCGGTTTTAGCTGACGCCGATGTAGCACTCTCACTATCACCCATGGTAACTATGTTGTGGGTTAGTTACCGACTGTTGAGTTACCGACTGATGAGCTACCGACTGTCGTGACACTTGTTGATTGTCCGTCCTGCGCCGCTGGACTGTTCGTCGAGTGGTGATTCCCTACGCCACTGGACTTTCTTGTTGCCACGTGCGGTGATCACCCGTTGAGCCATTCTGGAATGTTGTTGGTGGTCGGTGCGTAACCCAAATCAAAGCGGAAGGTCTCAGGCCTTTGTCTTCGGGTCGTGGAATTATCGATTTTGCACTTAGCCCACCGGCGTCGATTTTCACTCACGTTGAATGTTCACTCGTTGATTTTTCACGTTGATTTTTCGCTTAGTTTTTTCCACAATTTCACTTCACAATGTATTACCGCACCTATCCGGCTCGAAGGATCAATGTTTTATGTTGGAGTTGAATTTCATCAAAAACCGTTGAGTTGGAAGGTCGGGCGTCGGAAGGGAAATTATTGGGGAAAAACCAAAATGCACGTGTTACAAGCCGCAAGGCAAACCGATTTATTAGGCATAAATTGCGACTAGAATTGACACTATTGTTGATGCACTATACAATAAAGTCAGGTTGGATTTACACGTTGTTATGGTGAAAATAAACCGTTGATGCACTATTAGTGATAAGATAGTCATTGAGATACTGTGTTCATACGTTGAGAAACGATGAAATACTGATTTGAGGCAGGGGGGGTCAAGCGTGACAACCCATGCTTTGGTGTCATGACTCGACGGACCCCGGATATTTCCGAAATCGGTCGAGTACCTGACCGTTGGGTAGCTCGACTTCAAACAATGGCTAGAACCGAAATGCCTTATTTCTTTTAGATATAGAGATATTTTAGAAAAACTAGTTTGCAAAATTGAAATTTTTAAATTTTCTTCTTGCGAGCTTCATATTGTGAGATATCAAAATTTGTGTCCCAACCTTTATTATAGAATATAACAAGGCCAACAAAAAAGGTATCAACCAAAAATATTCTATCTGCCTTAGATTCCGAGATAATGTCAAAAAACGAAGTCACGTTACAAAATTTTTTAATTTAAAAAATAGAAATTCTGGTAATTTGCAGTAACATCCATCGTATTTTATGATTTTTAATATGAAAATTACATAAATAATCCCGTAACTTACGTTTTCAAAATAATAATTTAAGTTTTTTGAAATTCTCTTTGACGATATCTCAATCGCGGAAAATACAAGATTGAGACGTCGTATATTACGCGATTAGAACATGATAAATTATGAAATTGGACCAATGTAAAATACTCAAAAAATCCCGTAATTTACGACGTAAGAAAATAGGAAATTACCATTTTTTAAAATGGTAAATTAGATTTTCAAATCCCGTGTTTCACAAGAACATTTCGCTGTGTGATTAATTCGCACTATTTACTTATTGGGCGCCTGATGACCGAAATTGGCCCTTTATCAGACCTATTTTCATCTTCTGGTAAATCGGGAGTAATGTAAACTTCAAGTTTATAAACGTCCCTTTAAAAAAAAAGTTTTTCTTCTAGAAGCATAATAATGTTAATAATAATTAAAATATACATTTTTTCTATTTATAGGCTTGATTTATCACTGTCATCTATGACTTGTAGAAAAACGGAGCTGTCATCTATATGGGCGAGACCGATCATCACCAATAACAATTGCGTGCGATAACTCAGGCGTAACGCGTTAGGTTGCGACTCCGTAGGTTGTAGGTTCAAAACCCATTCTGATAGAAATTTTTAATTTGTGTTTATCGCTTATTCAGGTAGAAGAACGATGGTATTGAGTGAAATCGAATTTATTAAGTTAAAAAACGAAGCGAGATTCCGTATTTTTCCTTCTTAAAAATAACAAGTTATGTTCCGAAGAGAAGAT
>JAPYZM010006612.1:0-13416 GCA_030522845.1 Psyttalia concolor | reverse complement strand
ACAAAATCTTACATCTAAAAGGTCTAGATAATTTTCACGGGAAAGATAATTTTTTGAACGTAGATAACGTTCGAAAAGATAATCGACCCGGGCCTTAAACCAAAACTTTAATTAGCTGTATAAATAGTCATTGGTCATCAGTTACTTATAGACGGTTAACCAACTTGAAGGATAAAATTTAACGGTGACTCGCCGGATACATGATATTCAGAGTTTAAATGGTTTGTAGCTTTGTGTAGTTGTATAATTTTATCTGTTGCATAAATTTTCAAAACGCATCAATAACCGCAGAAAGATGCTAAAATTATTATTGAGTGTTTCGTTTTTACAATCAATTAAAAAAATCATTTTAAAGTTACCGCCCGGCTACAAGTTAAATAATTATAACTACAACCAACATCCACTGGTCAAATTATCCAGACTATTATAATCTAGCCTGTAGTTAACCCTTTTCAGCGACTTAATGATAAATAAAGATTAAAATCTTTATTTATTTAGCCTTCTGGAAACTATGAAAATGAATGCACTATAATCACCTCCTTTCCGTTTTCGATACGCTAGGCTGACGACCGAAGCTCTCGGTAATAATTCTAGCATCGTCTATAAGTAACTGATGACCAATGATCATTTATACAGCCAATTAAAATTTTATTTTAACTACAATAAACTACAAACTATTTTCCCTTAGAGGATCAAGTGTCTAGCGATCTACCGATTAATTTAGTCCTTAAGGTATTAAAAAAATTAATCCGGGAGTAATGACTTTACTACAATCGAAGAAATTGTGACTACAATCATCTGCGCATCAATCTGCATCGAATAAGCAGTCAAATTTGTCAATCGGTCAATGTGGGGTGCCAACTTCACACAGCTCAAAGTTTGAATGTGCTACGCTTGAAATGGATTCGTTCATCAGAAGATTTCCAAATTTTGAAGATTGACAAGGAGATGTTTTCTTACCGCAAGTACATCGTTTTTGTCAAAAGAAGAGTTTTCCCTCAATGTATTATGCACTCTCTATCTGAAAAGTTGGCGAAATTTTTCCGCAACAGGAAGAAAAAAATTATATTGAGAAATGAAAAAGAACCAAAGGATAGCGAGTGTTGAGCAACATTCTGCGCAGAAAAAGGGCAAACCCTTTCAGTGAAAATTTTTTCTCCTCGTTCCATTCAATTCCATATATTCTCCTTTCAGCTGAGAATCAAGAACAGCCCTGAAGTACTTTGAATTCAGTGTCAAAATTGCTGGTGCGAGGGGCAAAAAAGTGAAGTGCGTCTGAGTGAAGTAGTGAGTGGAGAATCATTCGCTGTCAAGGACACTATTGCAAAAGGAAAGTATACAGCTGTTGTAGGAGTTACGGCAAACTTGACTGGCGTTCTTTTATGCTCCGGCCTGTCGTAACGACTCCTCTCGGCTTGTGGCATCCAAGCAATTGGAGATCCTAAAGAGTACGCGGCCGAGTGCACTTACACGGGAAGTCCGCTTCGATTGCTTCACGGGATTTGCATTCGCGCTTGCTTCTTCAACTTTGATTTCTCTGCTACTGACACCATCTTGAGACACTACGAGAGATGCTCTAGCGAAATAAACTCGCGCTTTTCTCATCGCCTGCATTTCTTTCCTTTTTTTTTTTGAGAAAAAAAAGAGTTAATTGAAAATGCTGGGGTACAATGTGAAATAATTAAATCCTTCGGACGTTGCACTGTCTCTGCAATTCAAGCGAGACGTTGGGTTGATTCGAATTGAATTATGCTAATCGACCGGATGTAATGCAGTTTAAATAAGTTGAATCGATTGTACGCTTCATTGACGTTTCGACCTATTTATTTGGGAAAATAAATTTTATAGTGCGGCGAGATTTCTTTTACTTGCGGTACCGATGGAGAATATAAGGTCAGGTAGTTCGCGGAGCTTAGACGGAAAATTCACAGTGATTGCGGATGGCCTATATACAGAGCAAAATCGCCAGAAAAAATTACCTCACCGATTGGTTTTTACATCAAAGAAGGGAATTTTATATCGCACTCCACATTCTCGCGACGTCACAGGATATTATTAGATGGGAGTTGGTGTAAGAAAGATAGGATCTAGAATATGTCTCAATGTAGAATTTACACCATTTTTTTTTTCTAAAAAAATATATGTGCAATGGAAATCGAATAAGCCAGACCGGGATTCGAACCCAGCACCTTCCGATTATGCAAGTATTGGATGGCTCCATCAAATTATCAAAATTATCAAATCAAAATATCCCAAATTATGTAATTTTTTTTTCATCACGCATCGGAAAAGTAACCCCGCTTCGCGTCGAGTGACTGAAAAGTACTTTTTCGACACATTGAGATGAAAAATTGTGTTCGTAACTCGTGAAAAAAGTGGTTTTCGACTCGTGGGATTATATCACTCGCCTTCGGCTCGTGATCTAAACCTCCCACTCGCTAAAAACCATTTTTTTTTCACTCGTTACGAAATATACTATTTCCTACTTCCGGAAAAAATATTCTGATTTCGTGAAATTTAATATTACTAAATTTGTATGTTTTTCCTCCCGTTCTATATAATTTCTCTCCAACTTTCCTTTCGTGCAAATGAAATTATTTTCGTACTTCACTCGTGACCGGTAAACAATATTTAATGAGAAAAATTTTTTCCTCAGCGCAACTCATGCTTCGTATATTTTACTTCATCTCCAGAGTATTTTACTCCCTCCTTCCAAGGGATAAGATAACCCAGATTTGAAGGTGATTTGCACCAAGAAATGATGGATGATTCGCGCGGAAAAAAATGCTAGGAATATTGATGTGCCAGCATCGTAACGGAATTTATGAAGTTGGCATATGATTTTTTTTTTAATGTTCCCCGCATAGGTGTTCCCCGCGTCAGTATCTCAGTAACTGCCACTGCTCCGGTGTCTACTATCGTCGGGACTTCTTAATGGATAGAATTTAAAATGTTCTGAGGAAGAGGGAACAAATGGTCTCAGTCAAATTACTGGAACACCCTCGTAACTTGAGTGCAGAAGCACTCTATAACAATTTTTACCCCTATAGTAATTTTTAGACAGGTGAAACCAGATACAATTTAAGGAAAAAAATCAAAAAATTTCACAATTCATTGCAAATTTAACCAAATTTCAAAATTGTTAATAGAGAAAAACCGAGTAATTTTCAAATTCAATTAAACATAAATATTTCGATACAAATTTCTCTGCATTTCGGAAGTGTTCAAAATCTCAGATTTCTTATTTTGACTCAAACAGTTTTAAAAACAACGGAACAAAAGTTTTCTTTCATGTGAAGCGTTTCCAAATTTCCCAGCGTAAAATACCGTTCGTAACGAGTAATTTACGATTGGATTTTTCCGTGGATAATAATCGTTCTAAAAAAATGAGTCTATGTAGCTGACAATTTGGAGAGTAAGCCTCGACCTTTGTAATATCACTTGATGTCATAGTTTTAATTTATCAAAATTCGAGTGCTACTCAAACTAACGAGAACTTGGACTGGCGAAAAAATCTAATTCTGCTCATGGTCAGATTTCTTCAGACAATGAAATGCCAATTAGACACAAAATCGAGATTTAAATTTAAACTTTTCTGATCAAAGACTATTTGATTAGTAGAATAACATGTTTTTTCTCAGTGCGATGTGCCCCTATCGACTTTCCTCTGGAAATCCAGGAGAGCGAGTGTGCCAAGGACTGCGTGTTGATGGATAATGTAGATGAAGTCATGATCTCGTAGTGTGCGAAAGTTGATACAGCGAGTACCAAGAAAATATCCAGAGAGAAACCTCCCGACTCCACACAGATATCATCGTATAAGCCGGTCTCTACTCGTGTCTTATACTACTTCACTTATCCCGGTCGTTCGTGTCACCTTAGCTACGCCATTACCGGAAGGAGTAATATCAAGAAAATCTCGATGAGTAGCCCAACGAATGGGCAAAAATTAAACCGCCAACGGCAGGTAATTTTCATGCGGAAAATTATAAAACATGAAAGAGAGCCCGTTACATAATAAGCCAATAAATAACATCTGACAGCTGTATCAGAGACATATATTTACTTCAGCATGAATGAATGCAGGCAGTTCTAGAACGGCGCTTGTATGCGTGTATCTCCCATTAATGAGATCCGATCGTGTGATAACGGTCCGTGACATTAAAGGCTCGTTCACACGTGAAAAGGTAATACACATACACATCTAGGGATATCTAGTGATGAAGAGTCCACGTGCCAGTCGTTAATATATTGTGCAGTATCCTCCCGCATATTTTCTTTTTCTTACTGGCATTAAATCCAATGGAGAGTTGTATGTACGCACCATAAATTGTCCAGGTTAATTACCAGCGGAGGAATAACGAGGGAGACTTCTGAAAAGCCCATAGAACGCCTGGCTAACTAATTGCCTCCAGAGAATTCCGAGCCATCTACCCTTCAGCTTCCGCCGTTTACTTGGATCAATTCACTTGGTAGTGTTATTATTGATAGAGTCGATGGGTTATGGACGTTTTTTTTTCTCCGAGAACATTCTATTCAGGTTCTGGCGGCGACGACTGGTGATTTCTTCTAATTGATTTTTATGACTTTGATAATTTGCTGGGAAATTATTTTTATGTGTCAATGTGAGGTTGGGGGAGAGTAATCATTTTATATAAAAATACTCAAGTCTTTCAAGACTTGAGACCATGTATGACTACGTAATCCAATCAGAAAATTGAATGGAGAGTATTCTAATTTCTTGGACGATACAGATAATAATTACGAAATAGTGATACACGTGATAGATCTGAAAAATTAACTATCATTTCGCTCCAGAATTACAGAAAAGAAAGGTTATATTTATTGCCCCAACCCCTAATTTTTCTGTGGAAAATTGAATGAAAGTTGTTATAATAGAGTTCATATGTAACGGGAAATTGTATTTTTAGTGGCAGAACAGTGGTGGCTGTAAATGAATTAATGAGGTCAAGACATAATGAATTGTTATTCAGTATGCTTCGGGAGATGTCCGGATCCTTCTCCACTCCTTCCTACTGAAGGTATAGTAATTTGAAAAATTTTAATAAATTCAATTCAACGTGTGGTAAGGTGTAACAAACCTCACCTACCTAACTATCCACCTAATTGAGTCCGCCTCTATTTTATTGTAAATTATACTTAGTTTATACACTTCCTAATTACCAATATTTCTCTCATGATTAGCAATCGATTAGAATAGAATAGTTAATTGAAAAATCTAGAGACCTGGTTAGGCCATTCTGTAATATTTCTATTGGATGTTGTATTAGTTTTGCATCGACTCTATTGACAAGTTCGATTGAAGAGTATAGAAAAAAGCAACTGAACTCCTTTAGTCCATACACTGACAGAAAAATGTACTTTTGGCTGAAAAATTAATTTTTGGTTTAAGAAGATTTTTTTACTATCTTGAGCCCATCTTTCTCTCTTGTTCCTTGAGTATTTTTCATTGTCCAGAGAAGGAAAATGATCAAGTTTTCTTTCCCTAGACACACTGCATACTTAAGGGCCGGGTGTAATAATTTATCAGTTCCAAATCACCGTTACTCATTGCACGTGAAATACTGATCAAATCGTGAGCAGACATAATTCCCGACTTGCAGAAATCATGCACGGACGTCGGAAATTAGATTTGCTTATGATTTGATCATTATTTTACTTGTAATTAGTCACGGAGATGTCGAGTTTCCGAACTATTACACCGGGGTCTTAAGGGACAAGAGATAAAGATTGGCTCAAGAATTATGTGATTGTAAAAAATATTCTTGAACCAACAATGAATTTTTCAGCCAAAAGCACGTTTTCCTGTCCTTTTCGGTACCGGTTTTCGTGCGTAAAGTGGTACTTTTTTACGCACTCGAATTTCACTTTACACACGATCTTGACTTTTCCGCACTCCGCACACAAAAAAACCACTTTGCCCTCAAACCTCCCCTCAAAGCGAATTTAGGCAGGTATTGCAAAAAATTAGGTGTGCAACACGTGCGTATCGCCTTTTTCGCCTCGTGTGATCGCCTAGCACTCGTGCGAAAAAGTGCGACTTTCCGCACTAGTTGCACAATATACTATTCTGTTTACCTGTTCTCAAGACAATTGTCTACTGAATACGCCAATAGAATCGATCAGAATCCAATAGAAAAGTCAATAGAAATTCTAATTGTCCAGCGAATTCGGTAAATTTTCATGTAAATTTTTTTATGCCATAGGTGCCCGTAATCACGCGATTCTAACCTCGCTTCGCTCGGTTAAATCGCGGATTACGGGTAATGATGTTTTTTGGCTCGTGGGATTATAACACTCGCCTTCGGCTCGTGTTACAACCTCCCACGAGCCAAAAACACATATTTGCATGCCAATGTTTTTTTGTATAAAACAGGTGTCAATAATGTTTGCATCCATCAAACATGTCCGAACTCTCAACAACTAATTGACTTGCTTTATGTTTTCAAAGATCTTGCTTGGATATGTTATGAGGTTTCTTTAGAGCAGTGCTATTAAGGTTATGACTGTACCAACAGGGAATTCCTTTCAATTGATTATTATGAGCCTGACGATTTGTGGGGAAATTACTTTTATTACCAACGACACGATGGAAATAAGGGATTGCAGGAGAGTGCACTTTCTATATCGTAACTTCTAAATCTTTTGATAGTCTTTTACGTCACGTTAAAGGGTTTTCGCTCTAGCGCATGTCGAAGCATAATTAGATATGCCAATTCACCGGACGTCTATCTGGTAATAATTTGCATGCCAACGACGTTTTTTTCCCCCTCAGAACAGTTGTTAATAATATTTCATCCATGAAAATTGTCAGAAATGCTTGATAACTAATTCATCTATTCATGCTTTAAAAAATTTGCTGTGACACTGAGAAAAAAAATACATTTGCCAATCCAATAATCTTTGCAGAAGAATAAAAAGCTAAATTTTGTCTGCAAATTTGTGTCAGTTGTTTAAATATTATTTTATAGACAGAATTAGAATTTTTTCAGTGCAGTAGCCGTCATTTAGTTTGATAGATTCACTTGGTAATTTCAATGTTTTTTTGAGCTGTTCGATTAAATGTATGACTGCGCCAACAGCGATTCATTCCAATTGATTGTTATGACTTTAATGATTTGTGGCGAAATTCTGTTTAGTGCGAGCGACATGGTATTAAAGAGGAAGTGTGAGAGTGGACATTTTATAGCATTGGAATTTCTAAGTGGTTTGAGGCTCGTTTACATCGGATGAATGCACTTTTGCTCAAGCGCGTGTTGAAGCATAATGAGGAATCTCAATTCTTTGAACCGCATATCAACGTATTTTTTTGCATAAAATGGGAATCAATAATGTTTGCATCTCCGAAAATTGTCGCACACTCTCTAGAATTAATTCATCTATCTCATGCTTCGAGCGCTCTTGCTCTCGATTTGAGATGTTTAGTTCGATCAATTCACTCAGAATCGATAGGACATTTGTGTAGGTTTTAATTGATATAAAATTGCTGATTTATGATTCAATTATTTTTTGCCAAATGTAACCTACAACAGCTAATAACAGGATCATCCCAATTACCCTGTACATTTAAATATTTTTTGCCTTTGAATTTTGAAATTGTGTACCAAACATTGGGAAAAAAAAATCGTCGAATGAGCTGCATCCAAATGAATTTTTACCAAATAATAATATTTTTACAAAATAATCCTTCATATAAATAAATACTTGGATTTGCCTAAAGAGCATTTGATCAGTTTCTAATAGAACTCAAAAATTATCTCGATTTTTTACACTCGATAAAAGAAGTTGCAAATCTAATTCTTAATCGTAACGGAATCACTTCAAATTCTGATTATTGAAAATTGTATGTTTTTTTTTTTCAATAAATTAAAGTGCAAAATTAATAAAAAATCACGATAAAAGAGGAATAATATTATCGAACAATTGTGAGGTTGTTCCGAAACTTTAAATTATGCCCAACTGTTGAGCGACTTTCAGATCACCCGGTAGATTTAACATACTAGATACATATGCAAATGGGATTCGAACTCGCAACCTTCAGATTATCAGGCTAACGTTTATACCAGTCGCACCAGCACCATTCAACATTTGCTATTAAATTCTCCATCTCCTTATAGGGCCTAATGGAAGCTTCAACCCCTAATGCATGAAATATATAGGATTTATTATATCGAATGAAGTTGTTGTGGGCTGACTCAATCTGTTAATGGAACTATTTCGCCTTTTAAACATTGATTTACGAGTAAAAACATATCCAACACTTAAACAAATTGTCTCTCCTTTCCCTTAGTTTGAGATAGATAAATACGATCAACCGGATGAAAATCGTTTTCGCCCAAATTATTCGCTTTCCGCTCGCTCTACGATTTTAATTGCTTCTGGGCTATCAAAATCCCATGAAAAAACGTCGAAAATAGGAATGAAAGGAAAAAAAAATGTTTCCACAGTATTCAATTATCTTCCCCTTTTTCCTCGAAAATTACAATCTATGGTCTTGAATCCACTTGCACGTCACCAATTATTTTTGGAAAACGCTCGCTTCGCATCTCCATGATTACAATAAAAAACTAAAAACGAGAACAGTGTTGGAAAAAGAACGAAAAATTTCGCAATTATTGAATTTCCAATAAAATTCGAAACAACAATTGGCTTAATCAACTTGCACTGATTGCGTTTATGTGATTAATGGGAAAATACATGCATAAAAATACCTCGAAAGTTCACTTTCATCTATCAATATATAATTTATCAAATAACATTGTAATTAACGAACCTCTTGACAGATGGCTCTATCAATTACGCCCGTTGCTCTCCAATACCCTCAACGTAATGCCTGTAATCAGAATAGTCATTTGTTATACTTTCAATCTGCATACTAACTGCATTTTATTTCTTAAAAAAAAAAATCCGAGGGATAAATGCGCAGTGCAGAGGAAAGGGGCTAGTCTTTCACATCGTCTGAACGGAAATTCAGGGATATATAAGCGTGATGGAATCCCGGTGGAGCAGACGTGGTCTCGTCTATTTTCTGGCTCACACGATCACCAATCCCTTTATCGCTGATCGATGCGACCCCCGCTCTACTCCAACTGCGACACTTTCAAGCCGTGTTACTGATAAAATTCTCTAAATTCCGATTACTGGATTTTTACCTTCGTCACTTCAGATTATCGTCACCATGATTAAAAGGACAAATAGAAAGAAAAAAACGACAGTAGTCGAGAGATTTCAACAAACACTGTTGAAAACAAATGAAATTTCAGGGATAATTTACTACTAATTTTGCCGATAACGACAGGATTTTCCATTCGACTTAGTGATAAAAAAAATCATAAAATTTGAAGTTTTATTGAGAATTCTAAAGCATCAGAAGGAGGACAATTATCTCAATTGAACTGAGTTCTTAGTCAACAATTGACTAACAACAATTGATTATTTGTTAGTGATTTATTAATCTGAGCAAAAATTACAGTTTCGTTTGGTGATCCTGCACTGACAGAAAAACGTACTTTTGGCTGAACAATTAATTCTTGGTTCAAGAATATTTTTTATTATCACATAATTCTTGTGCCAATCTTTTTCTCTTGTCCCTTAAGCACGCACGTTGTCCAGGGAAAGAAAACATCATAACTTTCCTTCTCTGGACTATGGAAAATACATAATGAACAAGAGAAATAGATTGGCTGAAGTATTGTGCGACAGTAAAAAATATTCTTGGACCAAGAATTAATTTTTCAACCAACAGTCCTTTTTTGTCAGGGTGTAGAACTATGGACGCTCGGGAAAAATTATCCAATCGCATAGCAAAATTGACTATTTTCAACAAAACCGGTCGACACGGCTAGAGAATTTTTCGTAAGCAGTAAACAAATTATACTGAAAAGTTGGAGAATTTTTCACGAGAAACTCGATATCTTTTATAAACTAATCAACAAATTTTACTAAAGAGGTACGGTAATGTTCTCCGAGATTCCAAAATCCTACACGATTATATGACGGACCGGTAATTTCTACAGAATTATTCTCTCCGCTCATTTTATGATTTCTAATATCAATATGAAACCACTGTATCAGTATTATTGATCTTTTCCAATGAATGCATCTTAAAAAATCATAAGGTTTTGATAAATTCAGGTAACAACCAAATTAAAACTCCAACAACAATAACAATTGTTCAAAATATCAACTAAACAATAATTTATTAAAATTTGTAATTCTATCCATTTAAAAAAGTATTATTTTTCGGTATCGTTAATAACCATTTTACTCCTATTAGTAACAATGATACCTGAAATGATTTTTTATTTTGAGGAAAGTAAAAAAATAATCTCTCAATGTAACAATTCCAATTTCTTGTTGTAATTTATTCAATTAAATATTTAGCAGTAGCAATCACCTAAATACTCGCGACTATTCATTAAACTGATTTTTTAGGTTCAACAGATAATGTTTTTCTCAGTGCAGAGTTTATGATAATTCGGAGAAATTTTGAGTCGTCGAAAGGGTGACAATTATCCCAATTAGAGTGTGTTTACGCTCAAGCAATTGCTGTTTTAAGCTCGGCACGACACTAACTCGCTTGACCCCAATTATTCAACCGAGAGCATAGTCAGCAAGAATATTAGATTGGAAAATGACGACCGGAGAGAGGGCGGCCGCTTGATTTATATTCCATGTTTCATTTTAGACGGAGATTCGCGGAGGAATTCATTGACGAGACATGAATGCGATAAATAACTTCAAAAAGTGTCCACAAAATTTCAGACAAAATTTTCTAACATTTTTTTCGTTTTCCTCTTTTAACATATAGATGAAAATTTCTAAGGGCATCCTTTGGGCCTCATATTGGTCCAAATTAATCTGATCTCACCGGACTAATTTGTGAAATATTTGATGTTCATTGATGCATAGTCATCAAAGCTTCCATTGGATTGCGATGAAAATTGAAAATTGTGCAGCGCCCGCATGGCTTCAATACCATCCATTGAAATATTCTCCGTAAATTTCAATGGAATATTCCATATCTCTCGGTAATACGATGGAAACGTCCATCAGAAGACACTTTATCAAAATATCCAGAGTAACGAGTACTCAGAAGTGATAAAGATACTGATGGAATAAACGGTGAGCAATTTGAGGGGTTCGTTGAAGCTCACCATTGCAGCGGCTCAAGTATCTTTACACGTGTGAGGTGAATTTCGCAATAAACATCAGAGAGGTTGGGATGAGTGAGGAAGTTAACGCCATTTGGTCTCTCGAGGGCAGACGGACCCACTCTCCCCTACTATCCGGGCAATTTAAGGCCAATCTGCACGCCCGATACTACCGACGGTATTCAACGCGGTAGCTGTGCAACGTTAAATTGAAAGGTGAGGCTGTTCAAAGCGGTATTTAAATAAAGAAGAGAGGAATTTGTCGATGTAACTCAATATTTTTCTTGCAAACGCGCGATATTCTTTTTCTTAAGGAGAAAACAAATCGCTGTTGCCAGTAGAGTTAAGAATATTTATAAAAAAAACTGCAGGTTCTTAAGAACCCATTGGTGTTGAGAAACTTTACAAAATGTAAATGTAAAGCGAAGAGCCCTTTGGGAATTCTCATGCAAACAAGCATTTTTATGGAGAGATAGGGAGCAAAAATGAATGAAAATGTGAATATTTTTAATTAAAAAATTAAATATTTTAAAGACATGAAAAAAAATGAAGAAATTTGTACTCGAAATTTTATGGTGCAAATTATATGGTTTTCTCCACTGAATAGTAAATTTCATGAACGAGTTGATATTAAATTAATAGAAATTATGCAATTGAACATTGAAAATTTGTTGTTTAAAAACCAAATTTAGCAAAATCCTAATCTTGCAATCGACGAACCAAATTCAAACCTTCACGATTTTTACGATTGACTACTGGCGAAATATGTAAACCTAATCTGCAAAAAAATTCCATTAAAAAAACATATACCAGAGAACGTGGATATCTTCAACTAAAAATTAAAATGCTCTTAAATAAAGAATTTGCACTGCCTCAGTGGTATTTCATTCAATTTGTCAAGTTTCTATTCAGCAATGAGTTTATTGTTTTACTTCCGTTTTTCTATGTAATTAAAAAGTTCTATATTGAGTTTGTTTGGTGGGTATTGAAAAACCATAATGATACCTGATTAATTATGCCGAGAATTGATACCCAGTCCCCCTAAATGGGAAGCAATCAAAGTTGTGGAAATGAGATCTTTCGTTCAGTTGAAAACTCCCGTTGCAACTATCGATTCTGAAATTCAATCGACACTTGCCTGCCAATTGAGTCACATCAGTTTTTTGGTTTAAAAAATACCTATTTTTTTAGTTTTTTAAAGGTAAAGCTAACATTTTTTTTGTAAAAAAGGGCTAAACCTTAAAAAAAAGGTTCCCTTGTCATTCAATTAATTTTGCAAAAAATAACATATACCTAGGATAAGACCGACCAATAAAACAAATTAGAGGAGAATAATTCTTCAAGTAGTGGAGATTTTTTCGTTGGAATGGGATGTAAAGGCCAAATTAAGCTCCAAAAAAAATGAGCTCGTAATTCCTCATCTCCCCTAAGTGAGAAAATATAATTTTTGATAGCGCTGTGACTCCGCCTAATCCGTTTTGTGTGCGGCGCAAAGTGTAAAGAATATAAGTAGCACTTTCTTTTACAATTCGCCATAATCCTACAAAGCTCACATATTTACCAAGCAAATCATTCATCCATTGTTCGCGTCATAATTATGTCTCTGTGATAACAATTCAGATGCTGTTTTATCTCTTACTCGCCAGTCCCAATAACGATTACGAAATTTAATTAACAGAGTAGTTTTCACAGCTACGAAACACTAATATTGTCATTTTGTTATCTACACGTAAATTTATGCAATCATTTGCCATTGCTTTAAGAAACTCATACTTTTCAGCCATTTACCAGAGTTTTAGTCGATACCTTTGCGATAAAAAAATTGGTTTCATCCTCGGAAGAAATATAGTATATTTCTCACCTAAGGAGGATAATTAGACAAGTGGTCCTCGGGTGTAAAATTATGAGTAGAGCCGAAGACGAGGGTTGTAAGTACCTGGGGAATGCTGGTCTGATTCTCCTCCCGAGGGTTGAATATGATTTTTCATCACGCTGTGTCGGAAAAGTAACTTTTCAGTCACTCTCTACTTTGCGTCGAGGGACTGAAAAGTGCTGTTCCGACACATTAAAAGTTAAAAGTTAAAAGTGCTTTCGGGTTCAAATCCCAGTCTGGACTATTCATTTTTTCAGTAAAAATTTCTTCTAAATTTTATATTGAGAATAATCCTGGATCCTATCCTACCTATTCCAAATCCCATCCAACAATTTCCTCTGACGTCACAAGAATGTGGAACGCTATATA
>JAPYZM010006610.1:0-10473 GCA_030522845.1 Psyttalia concolor | reverse complement strand
TTTCGAAATAAAGTGGGTTAATGACCATTGATATAAGAATGTTTGTAAACAGGAAGATCTGATGAAAGTAAAATAAAATCCCTAAGAGATTGTCAACTTCCTGAAGGTTCAATCCCAGAGAAGACAAACGATCCTATTCAGTTTCAAAAATGAAACCGTGTGAATGATTCGTCAAAATAATGTACAATGAGCTCGTGAAAATGAAGAAGAGTTTGAGTCGGAATTTCCATCGGATATCCAAGATTTAATCCAAGGAAGAGCTGTTAGTATGGCCTACAGGTGAACGAAAAACTCCCATCCTAATCATTCCTCGATGCACACGAAATGTATTCCATGGTTCACTCTTCAATATCTAATAAAAATAACTAAAAGTGCCAAAAACGTGTCAACTTCTTCCATTTTCAATGCCAGGAAAAAACAAATGATTCCTTTTAATCTAAGAAAACTAAGAGCCACGGAAATAGCTCGTCAAAATAATCTAAAACTTACATATTCATCTACATCAATAATAATTTAATTTAAAAAAAGCTGTCGCCCTAAAAAGTTTTTTTATCCTTCAATTGTGATGCGAAGTAGGTTAATCACCGAATTAGAAGAATATGATATAAAATAACTAGAAAGCATTAAAAGAATATTCAATCTCCGAAGACACAACTGGTCCAAAAAAAAATCATAAAAACGATAAATTTATATAATTAACTTATTAAAATAATGTAAAAAAATAATGCAGTCAATTAAATCAATAATAATTTTATTGTCATAAAAAGCTGTCGGACTGAACTGCAGACGAACGAGCAAGCCCAGATTCCGTTCAGCCCTGAATGCTCATAAAACATTTGATCGTCCTTTTTTGAACTGAAGTAGGTTAATCGCCATTGATGTACAAAAATCTCAGATAAAAATAACTAAATATCCCTAACAGAGTGTCAACTTCCTCAAGGTTCAGTCCCAGAAAAGACAAATGATCCTACATAGCCTCAAAAAAAAAACTGAACCGTGTGAATAACTTTTAAAAATACCACAACAATAAGAATGTGAAACCTGGAAAAAGCCTCGAGGATGTATTCTCTCCCTCTCGAGAATACCCCAAATCGGTAGATTTCTCGTGTTCCCCACGAATAATCCATTTACAGTGAATGCACCTGTGCTAAATGAGGAAGCATCGCTCCACTTTGAAGCGTCAGTATATGTCATTATTTCAAGGGGAATGCGCCTAATTTGATACCAAGTCAGAGTATCGAGGTTTTAAATCGCCATACACATACCTTGCATTATGTACGCACCGGTACAAACACAGAGAGACCGCGTTAATCATCGTCAAACCTTAACGAGCACCAGGTAAAATGGCACTTATATCGCCGCGCCCCAAGGTAGACCGCCAGTCGTTAGATCCTCTTTCAGGTAAAGAATCTCAGACAGTTGTGGGTACCAGAGCAGAAGCTAGATGTGAAGTACAAGGGAAATTTTCACCACTGGAGAAAGCCATTCATGGTCCACAGATATTTCTAAATTTAAAAGAATTGTGCAAGCACATAAAAATCGAGTTTTTTTAGAAAACTACGTATTTTAGTTTATAGATCACCAATTTTGAAGGCGCAGAATTTTAATTTTAATTTAAATCACAATTTTATATAAAAAACATTGCAATTTAGTTAAAATTTAGAACATTTTTTTTTAATTTATTAGATAATGATCTAGCGTTTTTTAAGGAAAATACAATGATTTTCTTACGAGGGCTAGCGCTCCAAAAATGAATATTTACCAAATTATCTGGGTCCTTTAAACACGTGTGAATAATTCTAAAGGTAAATTGAGAACTAGAAATTAAGAGTTTGAGGAATTTCAGACAGCGGTGAGGATGAAAGGAAAAATTAGCTGTGAAATACAAGGAAAAATTTGCAATTTTGTCCTTCATCGTTTTTTAAAACTAAAAATAAAAAATAATTACAGAATTTTCAGCCATCTCGACACGTGTGACCGATTCCGAAAGCACCTGAGTAAAAAAAAAAAATAAATAAAGACTTTATATCGCGCCCCACAACGTCAGTGATATTTTTTTATTATATTTCCTGGTTGTAGAATCTGAGAAAAATTCGAAAGAATGCGGAAGACAATTAACTCCAAATACTTTTTTCAACATCCAAAACACAAGAATAAGTTGATAAATTCAGCTCATTCTGGGTTCACTACAGAGAATAATAAATATTATTTTCACGAATATAAAAATTATACCACGTCATTAACAATTGATGGAGCTTTCTCTCCTCTCCTACCTTTAATACTAATTAAAACTTTGGGAATTGACAATGAAGTAGTATTACACTAACTTCACCCAGTTTTCTATGATTTATTTACCTTTACCGATAATAAAATAAAGTACAAGGAAAATGTTCCACCTTTAAAAAAGTCATTCAACATTCTGTCCGAGCTAAAAAATCATTACAGATTGCGACCGGTAATATTCTAGTTATTAGTGAAGGTCAGTGACTCGGCAATATCCAGAAGTCTACCCGGTTTCATTTAACGCCCCAATGGCAATCTTCTCGAATAATCCGTCACGACCATAAATGTGCACCTTCATCTGTTGTTTTCCTAACTTCATCAACTCCGAGATTCATAAATCGTTAATCAGCTCACCCTGATTTGTTTCTTCATCATCATACGACAAATGACGAATTGGTTTCACAACGAAGATAACAAAAAATTAATTGACACTCACCGATTATCGAGCCCCCCCAACTCCCTCGTTTCCCACGCCGAACGATATTTTCAATCCAATGGCACTCGTAAACTCGTAGAAACACTCCAAGAGTCGAAAATACTGGGTCCTCTTCTCCTCAACACTTGGCAACTGTTCCACAATCGGTTCCGTGCTCAATTGTCGAACTCAAATAACACCAGGAGTCGTTAATTCATTGCAATCACTGAACTCAAAACTCACATTTCCCAGCCAAACAGATGAAATCATTTGTTTGGCAAAAAAAAATTAAACCAATTGCCTAAGAAATTTACATCGAGACGTGTGTTCCCACAACTCTCATTAACAAAAGCGTACGAAATCCGGATAAATTGAGAGGGGAAACATTCGCCGAATGCACGATACAGAATTTGTTTACATTCTTAATGAGAACCACGCGCGACGGTAAGGCATCTGCGGTGTCTCAGAGGCAAGTGCGGCCACTGCGCGCCTTCTCTCAAACACGGAATCGCAACTGACTGTCATCTCCCCCCCTCTCAGTCCCACCTGAGGCTCCAGCCAATTGGCTCGGGCCTCTCTCTCTCTCTCCCTCTTGTGCTCTCTCTTGTGCCCACCGACGTGCGACCCTCAGTTTGTCCCCCTTGGCCGTTGGGGGTACATTGTCCTCATCGGTCACTCCATCCGTTTCTTGCGCCTAACTCCCCCCACGATTTCTACCCCTGAAGCCTCTTCATCGCCGACAAAAGCACATGAAATTTTAATTTTAATAAAATTTCTCAGGGGAATCTTTCATTTGCGGGCGATTCGCTGGGGGATATGGAAGAGGTGAGCACAACCCCCCACATCGATAATCCCCCCATTGCCTCGGTCTGACGTTGAATGGCATGCCTCTGGGTTGTTTTGATTATAGTTGCAGGGCTGCGGAGAATTATGGGAAAAAAATTCAGTGAGGCTACGGCAGATGCTCTTTTAATAGTTTCGTCCTGCGAGTAATAATGCTGTAATAAGGTAAGCGCTTTGCGAGGAGAATAGAACGACAGCCGGTGGCTATGCTCGTTGGAAGCACACGACCTACTGGTGTGAAGAGGACTTCGAACTATCGGTGATTGTATTTTTGCATGATTCGGGAGGATTCAAGGTGTACACTTTTAGGGGCAATTCAAAAATTATTGAAAATTGTGGAGAATTTTTGAAAAACTCGATTAGGGTCGCAATTGATTCGTTTATTTCGCAATTTAAGTATTTTGGTAACGGGGGTTCAGTTTGCGGTGAAAGGGTCGCAAGCATTAGTCAAGTGTTTGGCTAGTGGCTCACATTAATTATTTTTGTTTATAAAAAAAAGGCGGACATCACTTTATTTAAGATCAATTAAGGTGAATGACTTTTGAAAATGGAGAGCTACTTTAACTCATTGGATTATTTTTTTTAGTAAATTAAATTATAAAGAAACTGAGAAAGGCAAGGGGCAAATGTTGAATTCTGATTTTTTAACTTTTGAAAAATCAAAATTAATTTTCCATTACTAGTTTATTCTCAATAACTCAAATGATGAGATTTTCATTGATCTCCGAATTGGAGACAATTGAGGCATTGCATGCAATTTTTCAATTCAACAAAGTAATTTAATAATGATTTAATAGAGAAATATATTGAAAAATGTTCAATTGAATTTTTTTTTCTTAAAAAAATATAAAAATTATCTAAAACAAAATACAAAACTCATATTGAAACATTTTTCAGTGAATTTTTTCTATTTCAACTTTTTATTCGATGATGACATTCATGACATGACTTTATTCAATTATCTCCAACATAGAATTGACTTTCTGTAATTCAATGCATTGAGACTCAGTTTCAGGTATTCTCATCTTTGAAATTGTGCTTAATCATGGCTCGATGTATCAATAAAGGAATGTTTGACTTTCGAAATGAAGTATTGGGATGATGCAAGATTTTACTCCTGTATCAATCATCAAGTCAGGTGTTAAACATGACAGCCTAAAATCTGAAAGTAAAAAGGTCACCTTTTCTGTGAATATCGTGTCTAAAAAGAAAAGGTATTGAAGACTCATGAAAGAGAAACTAATAGAACTTTCAAGAATCTTCTAGAATATATTTCGACTTCACCTAATTAACATTGACAATTCTCTTGTAATTAATGTGGAAGTGTCCATTCAATTATATCAATGAGTTATTTATAAGAAACCATTCCAATTATGTAACAGCCACACTTTTAATTTCCACAAACGATTTGAATGATTTGAATATACGTTATCAGATAAATTACATTTTTTGGGGCTACGGTATTTGATATAAATTACTTTGTGGGAGGCCAAGTCCATTGGTTCTCTGGAGCCTCGGCCATCAGGGGCTCCCAGGGCTTCCAGACTGACATTTTACGGGCCAGAGTTAATTCATGCTCTGCTTGGACTATGAGTTCCTCCACTTGGCCACAGCCAATTTTCTCTTCTATGGTTGGGACGTCTTCTGTCTGTATTGGGAGAAAATTCATTGACACTATTACTACTGAAAATATCGACGACTATATTTTATTACATTTTGAATTTGATAGAATTCTCAATCGAAATTCGATGAAAAATATCAATAAATTTTTTTTAATAATAATAATAATATGATGAATATGGAAATAGTAATTCTAATATTATTCATTCCAAAATAAAAGTTATGAGATTTTTTTTCTATTAATCTTACGACGTTAATTCTAACACAAATGATTTCGAAATATTTTGCCTTTCTGAAATAAACAGAATAGATACAGACAAATAATGTATTTTGCCTGCTCCAAGTACCTGGATTAATCTCATTTAATTGTGAATACAATATTAGTATCACTGGGATGTGCTCTTTTTATACCAAACACAAGATTTGCAACTGGGATTTGAATGAGACATTCATTTCAAGAAAAGAAAATGGTTAGGAAGCATCATAACAATATTTTTTCATTCATTTTCCAATTTTAATTCAGACAAAAGTGAATGCTCAAAACCTCTTCATTTTCTTGAAAGAAAAAAAACAATTAACGATAGATAATATCTCAAAATCAATTTCGATTTCTTTTTAATCATGCACTTACGCAAAGCAAGATAGCTGTTCGATCTTGTATAATTTTTTCTGTATGCATTCTGTAAGGGTAGTTCGGGGGGAGCTTCGTCAGAGCTCGTAAAAGTTTTGCGTACACACGTTGGAGTGACCGATGGGGATTTGGGGCTACTTTCAAACCCGTCAGCATTGTTGTCTAGAATGAAAGTAAAAAAAAATTAGACCGCGGCATGAATATTAATTAACACCCATTATTTTCTCTTTTGTGAGGAAAGAAAAATCTTCACTCATGAAATTCATTATGTAAATAAAATTATCGGAGTGGAATATCTGAGAGAGGTTATGTCCATTCTAATAAAATTATCCATTGATACAGATAAAGACACAATAGCTAAAAAAACTCGAATTTTCTAGTGTACTCTAGGCGAATATTTATTTATACTCTACCAGTTTCGTTGTCGCTGCCATGGTGAACCAATGAATCGAAAATATTTGTCTCTTACAGGAAAAAGTGGAGATGATAACCTGTCCCCGTTAGTTCACTCATAGTAAAACGTCAGTTTCCTACATTATCACCTCTAATTTACTCAAGTGAACTGATTTATTGTGTTCAGATTTTCAGTTATTCTTCCACAATAACTGCTTTAATGTATTATCACAACATTTCCAAGGTATTCACAAGGATTTGATAATCTAATTCGATATTTAATGAGATAAGCATGACTTTCTTATGCAAATGGGACATGAGAAAGTTCAGATTAAAAATCCTCTATAACTATCCCATTAATCAAATCAAATTTAATTACTCCATCAAATTTTCTCTTAAGTTATTTTCGTGAACATTAATAAAAAAATCGTTGCTAATTATTTACTCTTAGAAAATTCTGGAATAAAATCTCTTCAACGTATAATTTTTGTAGAAATCTTCCTATAAATATTCCATTAATAAGATCAAATTTAATAACCAGGGAATTTTCTCTTCATTTATTTCTGCAAACATTAATGAAAAATGTTTACGATTAATTTGTTTGATACAAATGACCAGAAAATTCCAGAAATTAACGTCCAATCCAGGATTTTTCCATTATTTAATAAAATGTATTTGGATTTGAAGGAGAAAATCAACAATAAAAACACAAATTCGTTTAAAGTAAAATGTTTATTTCGAACGTGGACTGTTTATCGGTTAGACTTGGCGACACGCTCAAGCTCATCCTTCTTCTTGATCGCATAAGAGTTTGACGATCCCTTGGCTGCATTGATGAGCTCGTCAGCCAGACATTCGGCGATTGTTTTAATGTTCCTGAATGCTGCCTCACGTGCACCTGTGCACAGGAGCCAGATCGCTTGATTAACGCGACGCAGGGGTGAGACGTCAACGGCTTGACGGCGCACTGTACCAGCACGACCGATACGTGTTGAGTCCTCACGAGGGCCAGAGTTGATGATGGCCGTTACCAGGACCTGCAGATAAACATAAAAAATATAAATCAAATTACACATAAACAACAATTAAAAACAAATTCTAACATTGAACCCTTTAAATGCAGATTTTTCTTCTTCGTTAAAAGGGAGTGACAATTTCACTTGTTTAAATCGCATGATTTGATCAGAAAATATTGAAGAATAAAAATTCTCAGTTTGTTCGACGATGAAAAAACGAGGAATTTGAAAGGCATAATCAACAGTTCAATAAAATTAATAAATTAAATTATTTGAAGATAAGTTTAGACAAATTGTTCTCATAAAAAGTGACTAACAATTAATTAATTATTTAATGTAATATTTACCTAGAGAGTATTGAACTAATCAAAAGCTCTCTCAAAAGGATGAGATAGGATTAAAAAGAACTAATCAAGGAAAGTAATGAACTGACCCATTGAAATAAACAATAAATTATCAAATATGTAAAAATGAAAATTATTAGACTCATAAACCCATTATGGATTAATAATGGATATGGTGTAAATACGATATTCACCTGCAGAGGATTTTCAGCAGTGAGCAGATGAATGATCTCAAAAGCGTGCTTCACTATCCTCACGGCCATCAGCTTCTTTCCGTTGTTACGCCCATGCATCATCAAAGAATTGGTCAAACGTTCGACAATGGGGCACTGGGCCTTGCGAAAACGTTTGGCTGCATAACGACCTGCAGAGTGTGGCAGATACTTGGCATTCTTCTCCTTGACTGCAATGTAATCCTGGAGAGACATGTCGTTCACCTGAACATCGTCGCAATTCCAACGGCCGAAGAGCTTTATTTCTGGAAGATCAGCAGACAGGGCCATCGACACTGTCTCTGGACCTGCTGTCGAGAGTACTACATCTTCGTAAGTGTCTGGGTCCGCCATTGTTCACCTGAAAAATGAAGACAATTTAATTTCATAGGTTTCAGTATCGAAAACTAAATGGAACTTCTTTTTAAAAACAGGAACTTAGAGATCTCTTTTTGGTACTTTTTGTTTGAAAAGAAGAGGATAATAAAAAGAAATCTGAAGAGATCATTATTGTTCAGTAATTTCTCGATTTTCATTGTAAAATAAATTATCAATTGTTGAATTTTTCTGACAGAACGTGAAGGGTTAACCTCCAATTTTTCAACTCCCAAAGACCAATCCAATTACTTTAATTTCAAATATTTCATCGGATAAATGGAGTAAATTGATTATAAAATCAAAAATGTAAATGATAATTGCACTAAAATCTGAAACAATACAAATTAACAAATTAAAAAACACAAAATTGAAAGGAAAAATGGAGTATAACTTTTCACTATAACAATAGAGAGCTGTGAATTCCTATCATTCTTAGTACTTCAAATAAAAAATTAATCAGCAGAATTATTAATTCCTTTTGTTAGTAGTTTACGGTCTCAGGTAATAATCAAACCGATGGGAAAACAACTGGGCCATCATGTGGCCATGCGGTCACATGGACCCCACGTCTGTGCGTTTCTCATTGAAAAGTATTCACATACCTATCACAATTAATATTAATTAATAATCAGCTAGTCCTCGAGGGTTTATATCACTGTAACTCGATACACTGCCGTCAATTATTAACCGCACAATTAAATTTTTCTTACCTTATAATGGATGCTCACGTCCTCATCAGAGTAAGCGTGAACAGGAAAAGGCCATGACAGTCATGGCGCTCGCTGCCCTGAGCCGGAATTCAAAAAAACTAGTCAAGTGTGAGGCTAAATATCGTTTCAAATGAGACTTTTGGCACCCAGTGCTCCCAGTGATGATTGAATAGCGACAAACGTAATGACTGTCGTTATTTGGAGACATTAAATAAACGATAACCTAAAAATAATAATATTGGATACAAGGAATTGCTTTCAATGGGAGCTTTGGATGTATTCACTTCATAAAGCACCATAAATTAATTACTATTACATTAATTCTTGCTATTCTTATTTAATACTTAGTTGAAAACATCGATTTGTCAAAAAACAGCCATTTTTAAGTAAAGAGATGGAATAATTGTTAGAATAACATTTTGGTTGAAAACGAAATATTTAAACGCCTCATTTACCAACTGAATTATTTTTATGAGAATTAACTACTAGTTTTCAGCAACAGATGGCGTTCTTCGTTAATATCTACGGTTTTTCATTTGAGATTCATATAAACTGGTCTTTTTTGAAAATAACTAATTAAAAAATTATCGAACGTCAATTTAATTCCTAATGTTCTTTTCTCAAAAGCGTCTTATCAACTTCAACTTCATTAGCTTTTCAACAATACTGAATTAAAAAATAATGAACGACAAATAAGTTTATTTAGAAAACATTATTTTTGATTTAAGGGTGCTCACGATTTCTAATCAATGAAGGAGAAATTACGCTCTAACAATATTCTGTGGGTTTATGGCAATGTAATGACTCAAAAATACGAAAGGCGATTAAAATCGCTAGATCCAATAGTCAATCGCTAAAGTAATGTTATTTTGATGACCGCTTTAATGTCAGGATAAATCAAGAATTTCAGGCTTATTTCAAGTTACGTTTATCGATACAATATTCACCTTTAATTAAATCCAATAAAATTGAAGCTCTCATTAAACTCGCACTATTTTTTGTAAAAAATAATCGTTATTCACGTACAGCAATAGAATAAATTGAAATTTGGCAGAATATAACATTAAATGACCACTTGTCATCGCAGTTGATTCGCTTGTAATAATAGTTTATGAAGAAACAGTCTACTATGTTATACAATTTGTTTCTATCGACGTCATCCAAGCTATTTATTTCTGGTGTCAAAGAAAACCCACGAAAATTTCCAACTTCCAACCCAAAGGGCCATGTGTAATAATTTATCACCTCCAACTCCTCAACCCTGATTCAAAGTGAAATAATGATCAAATCGTCAACAGACCTAGTTTCCGATCTGCAGACATCATGCCCGAAGGTCCGCAATTAGGTTTGCTTATGATTTAATAATTATTTTTTTTATAATTAGTCACGGCGATTCGAGGTTACGAAGTATTACACCCGACCTTAAGGTGAAACAAAACTCCTGTGGCTATAATAAATTTAAGAAGTGTCTCTTTTCCAACAATTATCAATTTTTTGCGACTCGATCATTACTTTATACAGTCAATAAAGTAGGTCCACTACGAAAAATTAATAATTGTGGAAATAGATTGTTTACATAATTCACTTATGAAAACCCATAAAATACGATGTACTTCGAATTTGATAAA
>JAPYZM010006598.1:0-15368 GCA_030522845.1 Psyttalia concolor | reverse complement strand
GAGCTGGAGGACGCCGTGCTGGAGGATGTGGACGTGAATCCGGGTACAAGCACCAGACGTCTTGCAATGCGGCTGGACAGTAGTCAATCTACTGTCCACAGAATATTGAAGGACAATGGGCTGTACCCGTTTCACATCACACCAGTGTATGAAATGGGATGAAAGGGATGAAGACTCCTGGCCTGATATTAAAAACTAAATTTACTGAGATGGTGGGGACCCAAATGCAGTCCCACGTTTACACGATTTTACCTGTGCTTGGGTTTTTACAGGTGATCGAGCAAGAAGAGTTGCCAATGGCTCCTCAACAGCGTGGAGGCGAATCCCAACTTCTTACGCAACGTGTGTTGGAGCGACGAATCGACGTTTACCAGGGAAGGGATTTTCAATCAGCATAATACGCATCATTGGGCTGTTGAAAATCCCCACATGGTCGGAATTCGTCGTTTCCAACATCGTTGGGTGGCCGTCAACATCTGGGGCTGCATGTAGGGCTGGTGCAGTCCATCTACGGTTGGCGCCCAATCCACTCAATGTCAGGTTTTGTTTTTCTCTATTGCTTCTTATCTCCTAGATTTATGAAATTGTGTTATCGTTGAATATATCATCACAAAGCGGCGTCTGCGTCATACTTGCCAGCGTAACTGGATTATGCTGACCAATTGTTAGAATGTAAAGAGTCAATGTATTATTCAAGAGGCCGCTTGAGTCTCAACAAACCAGAGTCAAACTGGGCATCAAGATGGAGGCCTGTATTGAACTCCGGCGTGTACGAAGTCGTAACTCATTGTAATTAGTTAAATGATACAGTAACTAAGTTCCAATAATACACTCCATAATTTGAGTACGAATAATCTGTTGGTGGGATTTATCCTTGTGAGCCTAGAACCAACTATAATCTTTGCACCCCCAAAGCTGGGTACAAAAATTGCTCAAGATTTTGATGACTCTATTCGATATGATAACTAATGTTTATTCCACTTGCAGGGACGAAATTATTGGGCATTCATCCAGGTAATACTTAAATACCGAGAGGCCTGGTTGCAACAGAACGGTGCTCCTGGCCACGGCATCAGAGGCGTTATCGATTTCCTAGATGAAGTGCTTCCCGAGAGGTGGATTGGGAGATTCAGAGCCGTGCATTGGCCCCCACGGTATTTTCCAAGATCCCATAACTCCTTTTCCAAATCTTTGTGAGCATTTCCCTACACCCAATTCCTTTTTTCCTCCATTCCGCTCACCAGACCTACCACCAATGGACTTTTTCCTCTAGAGTTACTTCAAAGACAAAGTCTACGAGGTTACCATCAATAACCCAGAGAAAATGATAGCTCGGCTCCACGGTGCGGTGGCAATGATCTCTCCTGACATGCTCTGTAGAGTGGAAGCAGAGATAGTCGAGAGAGCTCAACTATGCCTGGAGCCAGGAGGAGGCCATTTTGAGCAGGTGTGTGAAGTAATAAGTAGAGACGCCGCTAAGCCTTGAAAACAAGACAGGGCAAGCGCATATGAAAAAGAAACCAGAGAAGATAAGAGACAAGAGAGTAAGATACATGCTTCTTGTCTTGTCTTGCGGCATAACTAGTAATTGAAAATTGTCTCTTAATAGATATTTTTGGATACTGATTCCCATCTTTCGTTGCTTTTCAGTTGCCTCATCGACAAGGCGGTGTCGGTGCACGAGAAGGCGCCGATGCTGATAAGGATGGTGAAAATGATGATGATGATGACGATGACGACGATGATGACGACGATGACAATGACGATGATGTAGATGACGATGATGATGGTGATAGTGGTCCTGGCCGATCATGAATAATAGATCGTCAAATTTTAGGTTCTAGGAGTTATTCACCCTGGGAAAAATCCCCCAGACAAATTCCCCCGGACAAAATCCCCTCGCTAAAAATCCCCCGCCACAAAAATGACCCGGACAAAATCACCCAGACAAATTCGCCCCGACAAAATCTCCATCCTGAAAACCAAAATAGCATCGGGGATATGCGTTTGTTTATTATGATTTTAACAGAATAACAACAACTGGAACATTAATCTTTGGATGATTTTCACCACATCATTTATAACGGGCCAATTTCGTCCGGAAAATTTTTGTGGGCAGGGAAGTTTCAAGAAGGAGATGTTGTCCGGAGGAATTTGTCTGGGCGGTTTGGCCGGGGGGATTTTCGTGAGGGGGGATTTTAAAGAAGGAGATTTTTAATGGGGGATTCTGACCGGGGGATTTTTTCTGCGAAGAATAACTCCGGACACCAAATTTTTTACATTTTTTTAATTTCGTATATTCTTTAAGTTTCCAATATTTGTAAATATTTTATTTTTTACTGGAAATTGAATGAATATTTGATTTTTTATCAGGACATTTTTTCATTTTAGAAACCTTTCCGACCAATTGCCGATACCCTCTAATCTCAGATGATCATTTTGAGACATTCCAATTTCGGACAGTATTCTGAATATTTATATTCCTGAATATTTTTTGAGATTTCCTCTCCATTTGTATCGTATGGAAACAACCCTTTGATTCAGTCCTCGCATCGAGAATGGATTCTAGATTGTTAGAAACACCTTTCCGACCTGTATGATTGGGACAAGAGCGCGTTTCGTTCGGCATTTGCACCAAAAAGATAAACATTTTCAATAACGCAATTTCATAGAATTTCCATTTTGATACCAAGTTTTTTCTAAGTTTTGGGCGAGTCTCCATGGATCTGTGGCCTTGCCTTGGGACCAATTTCTTGAGTACTTTAATGAAGAAGAATGAATTTTGTAAATTGTGATTTCTCGAAATTTTCATTTTAGGACAATATTTTTTCGACGTTATGCGATATTCTCTATCGATTTGTGTACTCTTTTCGACACCGATTTCTGGGGCCTTTCAATGAATGAGATGGAAATGCCTAAGATGTCTAAGATTCCCAGTCTATCTGTGCACTCTCCGCGAGACCCATTTCTCGGGCCCTTCAATGAATCGGGGAAATTTCCAAGATGGCGGTTTCCGGAAATTTCCATTTCGGGACCATGTTTTCTCGACGTGTTGCGTGATTCAAAATCGATCTGTGCACTTTCCTCGAGACCGATTTCTGAGGCCCTTCAATAAATGAGGGGAATTTCCAAGATGGCGGTTTTCGGAAGTTTCCATTTCGGGCCATGTTTTTTCGACGTTTCGCGCGAGTTCCAATCGATCTGCGCACTTTCCTCGAGACCGATTTCTGAGGCCCTTCAATACATGAGGGAAATTGCCAAGATGGCGGTTTGCGGAAATTTCCATTTCGGGACCATCTTTTCTCGACGTTTCGCGCAAGTCCCAATCGATGTGTGCACTCCCTCGAGACCGATTTCTGAGGCCCTTCAATAAATGAGGGAAATTTCCAAGGTGGCGGTTTCCGGAAATTTCCATTTCGGGACCATGTTTTCTCGACGTTTCGCGCAAGTCCCAATGGATCTGTGCACTCCCCTCGAGACCGATTTCTAAGGTCCTCGATGAATGAGATGGAAATTCCCAAAATGGCGGTTTCTGAGAAAATTCCATTCCGGGAATGGGTTTCCTCGACGTTTTGCGCGATTCCCTATCGATGTTTCAAACTTCTCGAGACCGATTTTTGGGGCCCTTCAATGAATGAGAGGAAAATTTCCAAAATGGCGGTTTCCGGAAATTTCCATTTCGGGACATTGTTTTCTCGACGTTTCGCGCGAGACACTCCCCTGGAGACCGATTTCTGGAGCCCTTCAATGAATGAGAGAAATTTCCAAGATGGCGGTTTCCGGAAATTTCCATTTCGGGACCATGTTTTCTTGACGTTTCACGCAAGTCCCAATCGATCTGTGCACTCCCCTCGAGACCGATTTCTGGGGCCCTTTAAGGAATGCGATGGAAATTTCCAAAATGGCGGTTTCTGGGAAATTTCCATTCTGGGAATGTGTTTTCTCGACGTGTTGCGCGATTCCCTATCAATGTGTTCACTTTTCTCGAGACCGATTCTTGGAGCCTTTCAATGAAGGAGGGATATTTCCAAGATGGCGGGTTCCGGAAATTTCCATTTCGGGCCACGTTTTTTCGACGTTTCGCGCGATTCCCAATCGATCTGTGCACTTTCCTCGAGACGGATTTCTGAGGCCCTTCAATAAATGAGGGGAATTTCCAAGATGGCGGTTTTCGGAAATTTCCATTTCGGGCCATGTGTTCTCGAGGTTTCGCGCGAGTCCCAATCGATCTGTGCACTCCCCTCAAGGCCGATTTCTGGGGCCCTTCAATGAATGGGATGGAAATTACCAAGATGGCGGTTTCCGGAAATTTCCAGTTCGGGACCATGTTTTCTTGACGTTTTGTGCGAGTCCCAATCGATCTGTGCACTCCCCTCGAGACCGATTTTTTGGACTGCTCATTGAAAAAGTGAAATTTTTCTCGGGAAGCGTCAGCGCTGGGCGGAGCCAAACGCCCGATTGGGAGAACTTCAAAAATTAATAACTCGTTAACCGAGCTGTTGATTGAAAAAAAAAATACGTATCGTCTAAGAAAAATTCTTCTATTTTGGGTTACACGGTGTACATTATTTCGTGGGTCACCCTTTATATGATATTTGAATCGACATTACCCTATTTTAATCAATAATTTTATTTTTGCAGTTGACGGTACTGTTGAATGGATTACAAGTTGAAGAATTGAGCACCATTGTTCATGTATCGCGAGCCCAAGAGATAGCGAAAAATATGGCTAAAAAACTCGTAACAATTATTCCTAGGCAACAATTTCTCGTGGCTATTCAAGTTGGAGTGGGAGCTAAGATCTTGGCTAGAGAGGATCTCAAACCTTATCGAAAAGATGTCACCAGTCGATTGGTAATCTTATCAACTGTCATTTATATCTCATCAGTATTATATTAATGTTAAATGATTACGAAATAGGATGGACCACTGATGGAACCTTAGTATCTATCTCGCTCTGATTCCCCCCAAATTAATATACATATCGTAGAGGACTGCAACTACAGAAAACGTTTTTTTTTTATTTGATCGACGTACGCGGGAGCGTATCGGCCAAGTAACTGTTTTATTTTGTTTGTCTCTCTCACTCATCCCTCACTCATGAGGCCCAGAGCTCCCGCGTATCGACACACGAAGCAATGACCTCTATGTAATGTTTTTTAGAATATCTTCGATTTGAGGCTTTCGCGGCCATGATTAATAACATTTTTGGCTTCCGGATGGATGCCGCGTTTGGTTTCAGCATTGCGCCGACGTTTCGCACACATTGCAGTTTGCATTCTCAGGGCTATTCTGATTCTGAGCTTCAGTGTACGGGGGTAGTCCTCATATACCCTTCTCCCTCCGGGTGGAACGCGTTCATCGTTCTTTTCGTCACGCACAGGTGGCAATGAGAATCGTAACTTCTTGATTTTCTGATTCGGTTTGGATGTCGATGGCTCTACATTAACCATAGGGCTGTATTCAGCCACAGGGATTATTCCCGGTTTCGATGTCGGGATTAACGACACTCGGCCGCATCTCTTAGGAGCCGCCGAATGTCATTTCGACGGAGACCCCTTTGGCTGAGACTGCGGTGTCGTCCGTTCCCGTACGTTCTGTCGCTCCTCCACTTTCAGTGGAAAGTGAGAATCTGAGGGCAAGCACTGCGGTGCTTCCGTCGTATCCAACCGAGAGAGCCCGGGGATATGTTGTTGGAGGCCACTTTGCATATCCAAGACGTTTTCTAGTAGCTGCTCGGTCCGTTCCTCTCAATTTTCCGCCCGACTCCCGATAGTGTGCTCTTCATCTGAAGCATCTTTGTCCGTTCTTTCGTCATCGATGTCTTCGGTTTCGATTTCCCTCTCGCGGTCCTTCATTTTTAACAAGCGAAATGATCTTTGCATTGCCTCCATGAAACTGGGTGAAGGTTTGAAAGAGATCGATTTAGAAGGTTCATTGGCGTTTCCTTGAGGCGAGTCTGGAGCGCGCTCGTGTTCAAAGGTCCAAAGTGCTTCTCGACGTCTGAATCTTCGGATTCATAATCATCTCGGGGGCTTTTCCGGACTTCGATAATAGCCTCATTCTCTGGAGGAGGTTGGGGTTCCATGAATACTTCATCATCACTGTGACTGTACTCAGGCGGTGGTGGAGTTTCGGGTCTTACTGACGGAGGTAGGTTCGCAGCTAATCCGGACGAATGGTTGCTTTCTTCTTCCGATTCATTGGTGTTACTTTCAAATCGTAGGGTAATAACTCTTGATCGTAATCGGCTCGCAAGGTACTTGTTTCTCCTGCTGATGATGTGGGCTGCAACCTCCTGAGCCGGGGAATTATTGGTGCCGGTATCTGTTTCGACGTTGATGGGTCTGTCTCCCGAACCTTCCTCGGCCTACTAACCGCTCGTGTAGCAGGAGCCCGTTTGGCTGACGTTACTTCTCTTAGTGTGTGCTTCCTGGGTCTGCCGACTGTTCGGGGTACCGATTGATCTTCCGAGGTGGGATCCCAGATGGTGGTGGCTCTGGACTTCTTGGCAGCTTTGCTCGGCGGAATTTTAATACTGCATATTTGGGTTCAACGTCTGTCGCAGGGGGCAATACTGGATTGTAAGCTAATGCGGAAGCAACCTGCTTCGTCTTAGCAGTTCGATGGTGTACTACGTAATCATATTCTGAGATCTTGGTTTTCAGATGAGCCTTTCGTGTGGTGTAGTAATACAATCTTGCAGCCAAACGGTAGCGGAACTTCCAGTAAATAATTCGCATTGAGTCCCGTACAAGTAAGGTCCAAAATGATTCAAAGCAAATACTACAGCTAGGCCTCTCTTTCTTCCTCAGTCCTTCTCGTTTCTCTGTCTTCCACAGTTCTGGAGGCATACGCGATTGGGCCTTCCATCCGGCGTCATCCAATTGAGTCAGTACGGCACCTACTCCACATGGGGATGAGTTTACGGTGACGAAAAATGTTTTCTCAAAGTGGGGGTGTAAGAGACAAGGTTCATTGGTAAGAAAGATCTTCAGCTCGTTGAAAGCGAGGTCTTGTTTCGGTCCCCAATTGTACTGTACGTCCTTTTTTGATAGTTCGTGTAGCGGACTGATCCTGGGCGAATACCACTCTTTACAGCGTTGGAAATAGTTACATATGCCTAGAAAACTTCTCAACTCCGTCTTGGTTCCGGGGGTGTTGAAGGACGTAATAACCTGTACCTTAGCCGGATCTGGATGGATACTTCGTTGATCAATGATGAACCCTAGGTAGGTGACCTCGCGTCGGAAAAGCTGGCATTGCTCCAGCTGTAGAGATGCTTCGTACTCCTTCAATCGCTGAAATACCGCTCTCAGGAGTTTCCCGTGTCTAGCTTTAGTTTTGGTATGCACTATGATGTCATCCAAGTACACTTCAACACCATGTCCAAGCCGTCCCTTCAATACCTTGTCCATAGAACGTTGGAATATGGACGGGGCGTTCTTCAGTCCAAATGGCATGTCGAGGTATTCGAAATGCCCCTGAGGAGTAGGGAAAGCTGTCTTCTCTCTGTCGCGAGCATCCATCTTGATTTGATGAAATCCACTCGCCAGATCCAGGGTGTTGAACACCTTGGATCGTTAAAATTTATCGAGCACGGTTGTGATCCTAGGCAAGGGGTAGTCATCCGCGATGGTCTTCTTCTTGTGGCACTTGTAACCCACGACCATTCTCCAGCGTTTATTCCCCTTTGAATCCGGTTTCTTCGGGGCCAAGACAGCTAGTGAATTATAGGGAGATTTGGATGGCCCGATCTTCTCCTGCTTTAGCAAACTATCCACCTGGGAAGCTAGTTCATCCTTCAATTTCTCGGGCACGCGGTACTGCTTGATGTAAACTGGTTTATCGTCGGCCGTTCTGATTTTACAAGTGACATCTTTAATTGCTCCGGTTTGTTGTCCAGTGATTATGTCGTAATAGCCCTCTAAACTATTTCATTGCATTTCTCCAGTGCTGGGCGGTTGTTCCTCCATATCAAATTAGACGTCCGGTTCTCCAAAAGGATCCTTGTAGTTGTTGAGCCCTCCGAGTTCGGTCATACTCATGATCTCGGCCAAAGGTTGAAGTTCTTGTTTAGGTACTACGACGCTCACTTGCTCATCCTTCTCATTGCAGACCCAAGCCCAGAAGGTGGAGCCTTCTCTTCCCGTCCATTATTTCCAATGTCCTACCCTGAAAATGTGGAACGCATTCCCCTTCCTAATTCCGAACCGTTGTAAAAGTGAATATTGACAAATAATTGAAATGGAAATCAGTATATGTTCGGATAGCTCAGATGGGAAGAGCACCCGACTGGTAATCGGAAGGTCCCGGGTTCGATTCCGGGTCTGAAAATATCTGATTTTATTCTTCAGTTATTTGTGGTCTTGATGGTGGGGTCTTGAAGGTTCTTGTACCTTGAGTATGGATCCCTTAACGATTTCCGTTGTCGACAAATAGCTATTTCGGTTGATGTTCTCGGTAGCTTGTATCGGAATAAGCATCTCAGAGATTGGCGGTAGGTTAATAGGCTCGTTAACCCTCAATTCTTTATGAAACAGAATGGACTCTGTCGCGATGGAAGTGAACCGTAATGTTTGTCGATGTAGATCGAGTTCTGTCCGCGAGGGTACGTAGTAATCGTTACTTATTACGCCGCAGTGCACATTATGGGAAACCCTTGACAACGTTAAATTCTATCGCGGTCCCGTTAATATCCATCGAAACCGTTTGCACGATGGCAACACTGTCCATCGAGACGCCAACGAGTACACGAGGTTTACACGGTGTGTAGTCCGTACAGATACTGTCTTTGTGAATTATAGTTACGGCAGCATCCGAATCGAGAAGAAATAATGCGGAGCCACCACGCAATATGGAGGATTCTATTTTGATAATAGGTCCGTTTTATTCGATAAACGCGACAGTCATTTCAGATTCCTTTAAGTACTGCGGGTATTGCATTGTGAATGGCATCGGTCGAAACACTGATCCATGGAATGAGAGCGTATGCATGTTATAGGAAATGGTGCAGCTGTTTTGATACAGGAAATCTCGGCCTAGTATTCCAGGATAACTACCGGGTGGAACGGTAGTTACGTGAAATTTGATGATAATACCACGTAATTTAATAGTAAAAGTCCCTAAAGTTTCCGTTAATTTCGAACTTACGCGCACGAGAAAAATCTTTTCATATGGGTTAATCTAGCCTCCCGCTGTAGAACGTGTATAAAGATGGGACCAGCTTCTCCGGTATCGATGGATAAATTCGTACGTGAGTTATAAAAGTCGCGATTGTATCTGTGACGTCGAAATTCTCTATCATATCGCGAAGGACGTTGACTTGACCGATCGTAAGAGTAACGCTCGCGCTCTACCGAGGGGTCTCGATCCTCAAAACGTACCGAACTCCACCGATCGCGATCGACAGATCTTTTCCGACTGCGAGCTTCTCGGTAATGATAAGGTTCGTCTCGGTAACCTCGGAGACGATCATCAGAGTGGTCACCTCCGCGATCATTGTAATAAAAACGGTGATCTCTACGAGGAACAGCGGGCCGTCTATCCTCTTCCACCATAGGCTTGATCAAATTTATCAACTCTTGGAGCGTCTTTCCATTGGCTCCTTTTAATTCAAAACTGTATTCTGATGGAGCTAATTTCGTTAGCCTTTTAACAGCTAATTCGTCAATTAACTGCTGTAATACCAGATAGTGGTTAGGATAGAGTAGCTTGAGAGCGTTTCCAGCATTCTTTACAATTTTCTTTAAGCGAAGGGTGAAATCATCGATCTGCTCGTATTTTTGGAACGTGGCATTATTAATTTTCTCCTCAAAATAAGCCTGACTATATCGCTTACGATATTTAGTACCAAGAATTTCGAAAATCTCATCAATAGCATTTATTTGGACTGACTCTAAATGTGCCCAAGCGGGCAGACGTAGGCAATCTAACACTGCAACGATAAAATCAGGATTTTTAGGAGGAACCTTGTGATAACACCGTCTGACAGCGGTTTCGAAATCGAGATAATCCGTGTCAGAGTCTGGAATGCCACTGAACGTAGGAATGTTAGCAAATGTATCTTTTGCCCTGAGATAATGAACAAAGTCTGTACCGGTTGCTGACGTGCTTTCGTTCATTGTAAGACGAGTGTAGCTTAGGTCTGCATCTCAATTTCGAGCCGCATTTGTCTGGCGCTTTCGATCAGCTTCATCTTGAGCCTCTCGCGCTAAGCGCTCTGCGCGCTCTTCATGGGTTTCCTCACCAACCATTTTGCCAATTTATTTAGTGTATGGTGGGTATATTCGCAAACAAAATTTCACTCCAATGGGCCTTAGTTTACAATTATATACGTAATGATCTTTAATTAATTAAAATTCGCCCCCTCTTTTTTTTTAATTTCATTTATTTGGGGATAAAGAGGAGGTTAAATTGGATTCTAATCGTGGAATTTAAAATTCCTTGATTCGTCAACTATCCATGGAAGCGGTCAATTTAACTCCTTTTGAGTGAGTAACAGTAAAATTTCCAGCACTATTTCAAATATTCGACCAACGGATTATGTTCACGAAATGACCCAGTGATGGATAGATCCCACTTCTGACACCAAATTTTGTTAAAATCGGACGAACTCCGATTGATCCAAATAAATTTCCGGAACAGCTTCTCGAGTCTAACAAAATCCCTGCTCGAGAGCTTATTCCCTCATGGATCCCTACCTTGAACGCTACGCGCTCCTCACTACGTTGTATCGTGATGCCTTATGATTTAAAGGAACGAACTATCAGGTTGGTTTAACTTGAAATTAACACAGAGTCCAAAATTTTATCTCCCCAATTGTTTTATTTTCCCCAAATAAGATTGGCCTTCATCACAAGTTATATGAATTTAAATTAATTAAGAATAGTACTAATTTATGGAGTTCAATACTGGACGAAGATTGTAAATGGTTTAATTATCGAGGTTTATTTCACGGGTGGTAATTTATGTTAATTTCCAATAATTTGAATTTAGAAAACAACGCGGTTTGAGTTCCATAATTAACGAGGGGAGTCGATGATTGCCGAAAAGGACGAATTTTGATTGACTTAACTCACCCTTGATGCGCAATTTTAGAAATAACGAGAAGTCCATTTAATTTAGCGGTGCGTGCGAAGCTGCGAATGCTTCCTTCATTCCTCTCTGATAGAAGTTAGGCAGCGCTGGCGTCTTCAATATAGGATATAACTAGCAACTACGAAGATGGACGTAATTGTCGCGAAAATTAAATTGAACTGCGAAAATTCGGATAAATTACACTTCACCGGGTTTACCGATCGGTTAGGTCCAAGATTAAGGGAAACGAACTCAGCTTTCAGTGAAGTGATAGCGAGTGGACGGAGAAGTCAAAGGTGAAGACTATCCGTTGTCGATTCATTCGTAACTGACTTGATTGTTCTCTGACGTTCCTACTCCGGATAAACGTGGATCAGCATTTCCGAACTCACGGTCAAATCGGTCATTTAGGTTGACATTAGTGGGGAGAAGTGCAATCGAGCATTCCTCAATGTCAAAGGTTTTCGAACAATGGAGTGAGTTTATTTCGAATTTATGTAGCAGAATTTCAAAATAAGAGACAAATGTTTTCAAAGTTTTAGTTTATCGGATATTCATCGCTACAATAATTCGTCTACTGAACGTCATCATCTCGAACTCACGCGCTCAGCGGTCAGTTTACTTCAAATATGAAACTAGGTCCGCTGACTTCGTATCCGGATAACTCGAGGCTTCAGAATTTTACCGTTCAACCGCGATGGAACATATATATAAAATTCCATTATGAATTTGTATATAACATCTCATTGTCTGCTCTTCGCAAATACATACAAACACACACACACACACACACGCACACACACGCCCACACACACACAATAATTTAAATAGGGGCACTTATCACACGCGGATACTACGGTCTATTCGCGGTAGCTCTTCGTTAATGACTGACTAAATATTACATGATTAAGAGATGGTCACCGTTGAGATGATTACTCACCCAGGGAACAATGTGCTGTCTATGCAGTTTTGGGCACGTACACTATGATATCATTTCAACCGTAACCCATGCTATCTCTTGAAGGCCAGACTATCAGTATCTCAGTGTACGTAGCTTTCAAATTCTACAGCAATATTCTCATCTCTTTAAAATCAAATAAACTATAATTAGTTAAAAGATGAGGGATAATTTCGGCATTCTTCGAGGCCTGCGACGTGTCTCAGGCGTTGCATCCTCAGGTGTTACCGGGCACATTTTCTTCAAAACCGGCGGTGATGAACGGGATTGGAGAATCTGCTGTTTGGTTCGCCGTGGTAAGGAAATCCAGCACTGGCCCACCGAAGACAAATCAATAGAACATTCATCTACACATAAATCTACAATGGAAGAGTCACTTTTACCCAGTTCTTTCTCCAAACTTTGATCCTTAGCACTAGTGACTGCTAACTGATGATGATGATGATGATGATGATGATGATGATGATGATGATGATGATGATGATGATGATGATGTTCCTCGATCTCATCTATTCCTTCACGTATCACATCACCGTCATAATACTCAATTTCGTATACTTCACAGGTATTACGGCACGTTCCATGATCATGTGCACTAGTATTCAGTCTTCTTTGTCCAATTTGACTGTAACTATGCAGCATGAATGCACTGTTATACGAGTATTGGGAAATTTGGTAAATTACAGACATTATTTTTTGAAAAAGCGATACAGTGACAATTATTCTACACCGTCCCTTACATCACGTCTTAGCTCGTTAATCAAAGCTAACAAACACCGTTTTCGCACCGTAAAGCTTTCCGTTCACGTAATATTTCCTCGCGCTCACCCGCAAGAGCGCTCTCCAATCGCTCCAATATTAGTTACACTATTACACGATATAATATTGTAATATTACACTAGTAGACACAAGCTCGTTATTTATCCGAAAATTCCGAGTACGTGTTGTTGAATCAGCCTCACGTAGCTCAACTGTAGGCCTTCTTCGTAGTCTCAAAAATATTCTGTTAGGTCTCAAATCCATCGAAAAAATTCTAATCGCAGAGGGATGAAGAACAGTACACAGTAGAATCAGATGAACATCTAAATACTCGTCAACCGTGGACACCTCACCGTCTATAAATTGTGAGGTGACAGCAAAACGCGATGATTCTGTTTCTCCATCGTTCCATCCACGTAAACAGAAAATTGATATACTTATACCACACACCAGCCATAACAAATGTTACGAAACCCCTTGGAGGATGCATGAGAATGTTAAAAATGATCATACTACACTCAAAAATATTATTGTTCATATATCTTAATAATCGTTTATTACAGAATGTGTTGTGAACGATGACGTATATAATAACATTTCTTTGTATAGGAATTCACATGGTTGATACTGTCCCTCCCGAAATCGTATAGATAAAGGGCCCCCTATAACCAATGTCTTATAATACACGTGCGGGGAGAAAAACGTCCTGCTCAGCACCCAGAGTAGCCACGATTCTTCTACCATATTTGGTGTTCACACTTTTAAACGCAATAATCTGATATGCCACTCCCAGAGTTAGATCACCAATTCTTTTAACTGGGAGAGTCTCAAACCGGGCAATTTTGTCGATGCTTCTTTCAGCCATTTTTTTCAGAATATCTTTTGTAATAAAAAAATGGGTTATCATTGATATGGCGAAATGGAACGAAACTCGCAAATTGATGACATACCTCTATTTCTCCAGATCGCACAGCAAACTCAGTGATGCGGCCTCAACAACTGTTGAAAGAATACTGATAATTCTTGACAAAACCCTCAAATATATACTTTTCTCATTTACTATCCCACCCGCCAATCGCGTACCCTCCAATCAAATTGGCGGGTCTTTGACGCAGAGAAATTGATAAAATTCACCGATAATGAGTCATAAGAAAAGACATAAGCGTGTAACTCTATCCGTAAATCACTGATTGTTTGACTTTCGACGACTTTGATAATGCTAACCGTGTAGCATATTACGAAGAGCATATTTATCAATCGCAGTTCTCACACTGTCTTTCGATGACTTTGAAAATGCTGATCGTGCATCACGTATTCTAACAATTCGCCGTTTTCAGTTTGACTTTCGACGACTTTGAAAATGCTGATCGTCCATCACATGTTCTAACAATCCACAGTTTTTATGTTTTGTACTCGCCCCGAAGACCATATTTATAAAAACGACCACCTCCCAATGGAGTTCATTAGTTGTCGTATATTTGTGACGATATTCGTTTGAGCGCGTCATTCGTTGCTTACACTTGAAAGATGACACTTTATTGAAACGGTCACAATGGAGCAGGAGGATTACCGAAAAAATAGACGATTCCTTCACTTATTATTACAACTAATTGAATTCATTTGCGACCGAGAACCTCGCGATGCGGAACTATTTCTCGATCAAAGAACACAATTTTGGTATAGTTTAGGCCGTGTAACATTGAGCCGGATATTAGAGCGAGTTGTTTGTCACACACCCTGCAGAGTACTGTCTCAGCCATATCAGCAGGTTTTTTGACATCATGTAGAAGAATTTTGTGGGTGGTCAACAGTGCTCTTCAGTTTTCTCACAGACGCGACGCACAGTGTTTAGCTTCATTTTTTCCATTTTTTCATTCCAAACGTAAGTATTGTGTTTTCATTATCGATTCATGTGTTTTACGGGTACCAATACAATCCACCTACCGACTCTACTTAGGTATGATGGAAGAAGAGGACATCGAAGATTCGACATGTTCAGACGACGATGACGATGATGAGCAGAATATATCTGATCTCTAAAAACGTCCTGCTGGACATTCACTTCTCACTGGACAAATCGAAAGAAAGAAAACATACACATACATCTCCGGCTGTTAATTCACAACTATCCTCACCACAGCCGGGACCTTCTCGTCTGCGCCAATATTCTGATACTGATAGTGATGATGATTCCTGGACTGCAGTTAGTGTAGAAAGGCGATTAGAATTGAGAAGAAGAAAAGAAGCACGCTACGACATGATGAAACGGGAACGAATACCGGAAACAGACGGCGCAGAAGTGCATGAATGCCATTCCTGCTACTCTTTGGATAGCGATGAGGACACTCGCATTGACGGTATGGAGGCGGAGGCGGCAAGGATGCTACGACGCTTTTAAGTTAACTTAGAGACCTTCTCAGCTATCCGTGGACTACCAGAGGTGGAGGAGGAGGAGAAGCAAAACATTAGATGTATGATGATGATGATGATGATGATGATGATGATGATGATGATGATGATGATGATGATGATGATGATGATGATGATGATGATGATGATGATGATGATGATG
>JAPYZM010006594.1:0-11813 GCA_030522845.1 Psyttalia concolor | reverse complement strand
ATGATTATAGCGAGACCAGTCAGCTGCAGCCCTTGAAAACAGGGTAGAACTGTGAAGCCGGACTTTCGCGTAATTCTCCATGTACGACTCCATTGAATTAAATCCAGGATGAGTTCCTCGATTTGAGGATTGTCTGCCGATAGTGGTCTTCTGTTGGGATTTTTATCGATCTCGCCATCAGTATTGCATGCATCGATAATATTATTCATCTTTTCTATGAATGCGGCGCTGTCTCTCCAGGTGACTGAAGCTACATTGCACCCAGAAGAATTCTGAATCGAATTACCCCATAAGTTAATGTCTTGGCCAAAAGATTTCCGAAGATTTGGAAAGCACGTTTAACATTCATTGGCTGAAAGGAATTCGGGAACAAATGAATGGCAGTGATAGGGCTTGAGAGAGTGGAGGTCGCCAAATGCTTGTTAAATCCATATGTCGCCGTGAAATCACTGCCCGAAACGACAACTTTTCCATTCTGCCGAATCTCCCCGTATTTCCTCAATGTTGCAACGACCCGTTTGATTAAATGAGGGAAGTCGAAAACAACAAAATACGCTTTCCCTCCTAAATTGACCGTTGCGTCACCATAGTTGACCTGCAGAAAAGTGTCGTAAAGACGCTGATAGTGAGGTCCTTGATCCTACATCACTAGGATATCGGTTAAGCGGTACGAGGGCCACTAGCAGGTCCGGCGTATCACGAGGGTCACTAGGAGGTCGGTAAAACGGTACTAGAGGTAGTTGGGGGGAGAGTCAAGCGCCACGATCGACACTTGGAGGTCGGTCAACCATCACGTGGGTTATTAGGAGGTCGCTGAGTGTCACATGAGTCAATAGGAGGTCGGTTAAGCGCCACCAGATTTACTTGGAGTAGAGTTAAGCGCCATGAGGGTCACTAGGAGGTCGGTTAACTGTTACGAAAGTCACTAGGAAGTCGGTTAAGCGCTACCAGAGGTGGTTGGGGGAGCGTTAACCGTCACGAGTGTCACTGCGAGTTCAGTCGTGTCACGAGGGTCACTAGGAGGTCGGTTAAATGGTACTCGAGGTAGTTGGGGGGAGAGTCAAGCGCCACGATGGACACTTGGAGGTCGGTCAAGCGTTACGTGGGTTATTAGGAGGTCGCTGAGTATCACATGAGTCAACAGGAGGTCGGTTGAGCGCCACCAGATTTACTTGGAGAAGAGTTAAGCGCCATGAGGATCACTAGGAGGTCGGTCAACTGTCACGAGCGTCACCAGGAAGTGGGTTAAGCGCTACCAAAGGTAGTTGGGGGAGCGTCAAGCGTCACGAGGGTCAGTTGGAGGTCGGGCAATCGTCACGACGGTCACTTGGAGGTCGGTCAAGTATCACGAGGGTCACTAGTAGGTCATTCAAGTGTCACGATGGTCACTAGGAGGTCGGTTAAGCGCTACCAGAGGTAGTTGGGGGAGAGCCAAGCGCTACGAGGGTCACTTGGAGGTCGGTCAAGCGTCACGAAGGTCACTTGGAGGTCGGTTAAGTGCTACCAGAGGTAGTTGGGGGAGAGTCAAGCGCCACGGGAGTAACTAGGAGGTCGGTTCAGCGCTACCAGAGGTAGTTGGCGGACAGTCAAGCGCCACGAGGGTTACTTGGAGGTTGGGCAAGTGTCACAAGAGTCGCTAGGAGATTGGTTAAGGGCCACCAGAGGTACTGGGCGGAGAGTCAAGCGTCACGAGGGTCACTTGGAGGTCAGTCAACCGTCACGAGGGTCACTAGGACGTCGGTTAAGCGGTATTTGAGGTAGTTGCGGGAGAGTCAAGGGCCAGGAGGGTCACTCGGAGGTCGGTCATGATCCTCCTGGCGCTTGACTCTTCCCCAAGTACCTCTGGTAGCACTTAACCGACCTCCTAGTGACCGTGTGACGGTTGACTGACCTCCAAGTGAGCTTCGTGACACTTGACCGACCTCCTAGTGACCCTCGGGACGGTTGACTGACCCCCAAGTGATCCTCGTGGCGCTTGACTCCCCGCCAACTATCTCTGGTAGCGCTTAAACCACCTCTTAGTGACCCTCGTGACGCTTGGCCGACCTCCAAGTGACCCTCGTGGCGCTTGACTCTCCCCCAACTACCACTGGTAGCTCGGAGTTCAAGCTCGTACTCCAAGCTTGAACTCAGAGGCTTGAACGAAGCTCGATCCTATGGGAATACCGGGATAAAACCAAGCTTGCTGATATCCTGGGAATCAAAGCTTGGTTATCCCAAGTTAGCTACAATCATCGTCCAAGTTTGGTATTTCAATGCCGATTGCAATTAGGGGTAAAAAATTAATATAATAGGGATGGGGTCGAGTTTTTTTGGATTGACTTTTCAGCGTCAATCAAATTAACAAAAAATGACGTTTTCAGATTGAAGAAAGAAGCGGAAACTATAACAATATAATTGTCCTGTTTATATCTTAAGGGATGAATCAGGGGGTGGAATAATGAGGGTGTGAACGCAAGTCTGAAATTATAAATTCTTCGAAATAGAACATGATGAAATTCATTTTTCTATTTCAGTTTCTCATAACTTCCTCGCCCTTCGGATTTCACTGCTCCCCCCCACCCTCCCTTTCGCCAACTCATCCTTACAATCCACCGTTTGAAGTCTAGGCAGACGATTTCAAATCCGTTAATGAATGAAACGCTATATTTAAAAGATTCTGAAATGGAATTCATATCGGCGATTCTAGTAATCCTTTATACGATTTCTGCGATAGTCTATAGTGGTTAGACCGTAGACTTAGTATGCGTAGAGTTATAGGTTCGATCCCCGGTTCCAGCGAATATTTTAAGTTTGCAAAATCGATATCCGGGAGAATAGCAATGTTCGACGTTACGTTTCAGATGATTCTGGTTCGTTTGAGACCGTATCTGCAAGACTTTTTTCCCCCAAATTTCCATTGAATGTTTTAAATAAACAATTAAAATTATGAAATTGAAAAAAAAAGTTCCCGGGAGAATAGCAACTTGCGACGTCTCAAACGATTCTGGTTCGTTTGAAACCATGTCTGCATGACTTTTTTCCCCAAAATTCCACTGAATTTTGTAAATAAACAATTAAAATTATGAAGTTGGAAAAATAAGTTTCCGGGAGAATAGCAACCATCGACGTTTCAGTCGATTGTGGTTCGTTTCAGACCGTACCTGCAAGACTTTTTTCCCCTAAATTTCCATTACATTTTCTAAATAAACAATTGAAATAATGAAGTTGAAAAAATAAGTTTCCGGGAGAATAGTAATTTTCCACTTTCCACTAGATTCTGGTTCATTTGAGACCATATCTGTAAGACTTTTTTCCCCAAATTTCCATTGAATTATTTAAATAAACAATTAAAATTATGAAATTGAAAAAAAAAGTTTCCGGGAGAATAGCAACTTTCGACGTTTCAAACGATTCTGGTTCGTTTGAGACTGTATCTGCAAGACTTTTCCCCCTGATTTTCATTGCACTTTTCAAATTAACAGTTAAAATTATGAAGTTGAAAAAATAGTTTCCGAGGGAATGCTGAATTCCGACGTTTCATACGATTCTAGTTCATTCAAGACCATATGTGCAAGACTCTTTTTCCCCAAATTTCCATTGAATTTTGTAAATAAACAATTAAAATTATGATTTGAAAAAATAAGTTTCGGGGAGAATAGCAAATTTTGACGTTGCAGACGATTGTGGTTCGTTTGAGATCGTATCTGCAAGGCTTTTTCCCCCCAAATTTACACGTAATTTTTCAAATAAACAATTAAAACTATAATTTTGAAAAAAAAGTCCAAGTAATTATTAAATTCCGACGTTTCAAACGATTCTGTTTCTTTTGAATGTACATGTGGAGAACTTGTTTTTCGATTTTTATCAAGAAAACTCATGTAAAGAGAGAGGAAGAGAAAAAGAAATAGCGCGCACGTTTGACTGTAAATGCAAAATCGTTTCCCATTTGGAAGTGGATATTTGGATATTTACTCCCCACTCCGAACTATGTCCTACACTTTCGTTTGTGTTCGGATATTTTCGTCGTAAGTTCGGTATCGATAAGTAGTCTCTGGTAGTTGCTGTCTACTTTATTAACAGCGATGCCCTCCCAAAATTATCGACATTCTCGCCCTGGTCATCTGCTTTCTTCATACCCTCTCGTTCACCTAAAATAATCGACACTCGCCCTCGCGCCCTGTTTTACTTATACGTACGCCCTCGGAACCATGTTGATGGTTTTGTACAGGCGCTGGCGATCCCCCTATAATCTCTGCCCCTGTACGCTCCTGAGACACCTCACTTGGGAATATGGATTTCAGTCTCCCAAGATCCGTAGCATCATCTGACAGATCGGCGTGCAACTGGTGAAAACCGGAAAGCAACAACTGACCGCCTCGATTATTCCAAGTCGAATTGTGGCAGTTATAGTTCCCAAATTACGGTAAAAAAAACGCTTTAAAAAAAGACGATAGTTGTTTATAGCACGGAAATAAGGTCTCGCGAGTGTACAGTGACTGTGCTAATTACTAGAATTATTTTTCCTTTGTGCGTTTTCCATCGACATTTAGATAGGCTGCCGTGAGTGTAGTTGACGTTGTGTGTGTTGTCAGTGTTTTCATTCCGCGATTTTCAATCGTCAATAAAAATTCAATAATTTCTTTTCTCCCTGTTGAAACTGAATTACCGTGCTGGCGCAGTTACTTTAGTTGTATTTTTATAATGTCTCGTATCGAAATAATTCAACTTGGCGTGAAATGTAGTTTTTTGGCTATTTTCTGGGGAATTTTCTAGGGATATTTTGGACCAAACCCCCTCCAACCTGGCCTTAAGGCCCAGTTGGAGGGATTTTTTTCCTTAGTAGCGATTTTACGCCCTCCTTCATTGCGATGAATCCGAGAAGCTAGATGGGAGTGACTGCTGGGTCGGTACACGCGTAAACTGCTACGAACCAGGGGCCAAAATGCAACCCCAGATTGTGAGTAAGGGCCCCGAAAATTTGTTTGGTGTACCTGCAAGTAAAACAGGGCGCAAGGGCGAGAGTGTCGATAATTTTAGGAGGGCGTCGGTGTTGATAAAGTAGGGAGCAACGAGCAGAGACTGCTTATCGATACGACGAAAATATCCAAACACAAACGAAAGTGTCCAACATAGTTCGGAGTGGGGATTTAATATCCAAATATCCATTTCTATATGGAAAACGATTTTGCATCGGCAGTCAAACGTGCGCACTCTTTCTTTCTCTCTTCCTCTTCCTTTACATGAGTTTTCATGATAAAAATCGAAAAAAAAGTTCTCCACATGTATATGCAAAAGAAACAGAATCGTTTGAAAGGTCGGAATTTGCAATTCTCCCGCAAACTTATTTTTCCAACTCCATTATTTTAATTGTATATTTTAAAAATTCATTGCAAATTTGGGGAACAACAGCCTTGCAGATATGGTCTCAAACGAACCAGAATCGTTTGAAACGTCGCAATTTGCTATTCTCCCGGAAACTTATTTTTTCCCCTTCATTATTTTAAATGTTTATTTAAATAATTCATTGCAAATTTGGGGAAAAAAAAGTCTTACAGATATGGTCTCAAATGAACCAGATTCGTCTGAAACGTCGGAATTTGTTATTCTCCCGGTGTTGGAAATCCGACCAATTCCAACGGCAACGGCTCGCACACGGGCACACTCATACAAACATTCACTCGGCCGCCTCGCTTGACTCGATGGACAATTTCCAGCTCTAAACCCACGCCCTCGCGCTTGACGGCAGCACCTCCTGGACTGCTCTGCACCTGCCACTGGTCATCACACCTGCGCAACTCACCCTTACGCTAGAAACTAATTAATTGCGGAACTCTCTAAACTCGTGTATGCGCACTGGCCTTCTTCCTTGCCACCTGTAGCTTGCATGCAAATTTCTGCTTCTTCACGTGCTTACAGCCATCTAGTGTACATCGCTATAATTTTTGCTCAGCATCTTGTCAGCTCATTACTAAATTTTTACCATCAGATCTTAAATCTAGTGCTTCTAATTGAAGTTCCGCTCATTTATCTGCTCAGCTCCCTGATTAGCTCAGTTGTGGTTTAATTCATAGAATTAACACAGACAAAATAAATTATACATTTAATTGGACAACACAGCTAACCGCGTGGTGACGACTAAAACCAAGTGAATTTTCAAGAACAGCTCGTGTGTGCAGTGCTCCATTTATTTCCCGCCTCATTTCTTTCCCTTCATTATCGTCCGCTCGTCTCTCTCGGCCAAAACCAGATTCGGCTCATTAACCTTCGACGGTTAATTAACCATTTTTGGTCCTTCGAGCCGGATCGGCGAGGGGGAAGATCATACGGTCGATGTGGCACTTGGCGGTTGACGGCACGCGTGACGTCAAACGCGTCATCGACCCTGTGGACGTCAACTCTCCCCACCACTCGCAGCCAGGCTATTGGTGTCCTACTCCCGACAGCTCACCGTCCAGTATCGGATCTACTCACCTGAGGCCCCGCTCTTTGGTTTTTCGTCATCCAGGGCTGTATCTGCTTGCCGAAGGGCCCGCTCCAGGATCCTCACCAGCCGAGGCTGTATGTACCGCTCTCAGTGCCCTGCTCACCTGCGATTTCAGTCCGCTCAGATAAGTAGAGCCTAAATAAGGTATCTGCTTATTTTCACTTTTTCTTTTCTTGGCTCCGCTCAATTTATTTCCTTATAATGGCGTCGATCGAGGTCACGATTAACCTCAACGTCTCACGTGCTGCGTTTATTGAGCGCACGTACGTAGAGATCACAGGCGAGGGGGGTACACTTCTAGGACTTTCTAGCCTCCAGTCCAGCTTGGAGATGCTGAACAACTACTGGTCGAAGTTCGAGGCGACTCATGAGAAACCCATTGGGGTAAGCAGCAAGGTCGACGTCCAGACCGTCTCTTACTTCCGAGAAAATCAATTCGACACCGCTTTTTCTCACTATACTGAAACCATCGCGCGCTTGCGTCAGCTCATTGAGAAAAAGGGTGTCTCGTCCAGCTCGCGTCGCTCCACCCTGCCGAATCTGGAGCAATACTCCACCTCCAGTCGCTATGTGCCTGAAATCACGTTGCCGAAGTTCTCCGGGCAGTACTCCCAATGGCGGTCTTTCAAGGACCTCTTCTCGGCCGTCATTTGATCAAACACTTCTCTTTCTAACGTCGAGAGGATGTATTTCTTGCGCTCAACTCTTACCGGAGAGGCCGCTCACATCATCGCTAACCTGCCGCTTTCCGATGATTCTTTCGCGTCAGCTTGGGATTTGCTCCTTTCTCGTTACGAGAACAAGCGTCTGCTTGTGTCGGCTCACCTGGAACAGCTATTAAATCCTCCGAGAATGGTGGCTCACAACGCGAAGGAACTGAACTGCCTGCTATCCGTCGTATCGGAGACTCGCAACGCACTCGAAGCACTCGAGTCTCCTGTAGGTCATTGGGACCAGGTCATCGTCCACACGGTGAATAATCGGCTCAGCTCAAAACTCCGTGAAGCGTTGGAAGTCAAGGTCGGCTCATCTAACGACTATCCCACCTCACGGACTTGAGAGACTTTCTCGTCGGTAGGGCGCGCGCCATGGAAAGTATGGAGATCAACTCCCAGCCGCGCGCTCCTCCGTCTTCCGGCTCACCATCAGCTCAGCAGGGGGATTCAGGGAGGAATACTCATGGTCAGGGGCGTAGCTCAGGCTTGGCTCGCGCTTACAACGCCGTCGCTTCGGCAGCTCAGACCGCTGAGCCAGTTCGTCCAGCTCAGGTCACTTCCCAATCGTCCAAGTTCACCTATCCTTGCTCCGTGTGTGGCAGCGACCATTATCTGGCGACATGTACCGCCTTCAAGCGGCTGACCCTGGAAGGTCGCAGGGCGGTGGTGGAGAAACACCGTCTCTGTTTTAACTGCCTCGGTCGACACTCGGTGCGAGACTGTCATTCTCGCCTGACCTGCCAGCTCTGTGGGAACCACCACCACTCGTTGCTTCACCCAACATCCTCAGAGGCGCAACCTGCGCATCGGCCAGCTCAGCAGCAGCAACAACAACCGCAACGACCAGCTCAAGAACCACAGCCCTCAACGTCAGCCGAGGCAATCAAGTCTGGTCAATGAAGTTGTGAAGCTCAGAATGCCGTCTCATGCTCAGCTCATCGAAGAAGTTCTGTTCAAGATTTTCGCCCTGGTGTCCTTTTGGCCACCGCTCTCGTTCAGCTCGCCCAGCCAAATCGGCCAGTTCATCAGGTTCGACTACTCATCGACCCAGGGTCGGAAATCTCCATCATCTCCGAGCAGCTCGTGTGTCAACTCCGATTGTCGTTACTCAAGACCTCTCTCCGAATCGCAGGAATCGGGGAACCGGCATCTGAGCAAGCATTAGGTAAGTTGCAGCTTACACTACAGTCCACTTACTCTCAATTGTAGCTCAGAGTACTTGCCTACGTTCTTGGACGGCTCACAACCTCATTGCCAAACTTCACTTCAGAACAGCTCACCTGGGATCATCTTCAAAGTCTTCAGCTCGCTGATTCCAGTTACCTCACGCCAGCACCCATCGACATCTTACTTGGTGCTGACGTCTATGGCCAGCTCATTCAACCGGAAGTGCGCTCCATCAGTTCTCACGCACCCTCTGCTCAGCTCACGCACTTTGGTTGGATTGTCTTTGGACCTACAGAAAGTCCAAGTCCAGCTCAGATTCTGACGACGCATGTAGCGGTCTCCAACGACGACCTTAACGACCTGCTCACTCGGTTCTGGGTGCAGGAGGAGATTCCTGGAGCCCCAGAAGTACAGCTCACGGATGAAGAGGCTCAGTGAGAAGAGCACTTCAGACGTACTCACTCTCGTGACAGCTCAGGCCGCTACATAGTCAGGATACCGCTCAAGGCACCAGTAGAACAGCTCGGTGACTCAAGGTCATCTGCACTTGCTTGCCTTCATCGTCTGCTCAGGAAACTATCCCGTGAAGAAACACACAGCCAGCTCTACTCAGCTTTTCTCAAGGAATACGAGGACCTGGACCACATGCGTCTAGCTTCAGCTCAACTCAACACGACTGCTCAGGTACAGCTCACAGGAAGGTGTTGGACGACCGGGATGACCTCGGCACATGAAACCTTGGTTTCATGAGGGTTGAGGTTCCAGGACGCTCGGCACTGGACTCCAGCTCACGCCTTGCACTCGTACTTTTTTCTTCATCACGGGGTTTTCAGGGCAAGCAGCGAAACTACGAAGCTCAGAGTCGTGTTGAACGGCTCACACAAGACCAGTTCAGGAAAATCGCTCAACGACATCATTCATGCTGGTGCCAAACTTCAGAAGGACCTCTCCGATGTACTCCTCTATACTCGCAGGTTTAAGCTCATCTTCATGACGGACATCAACAAGACCAGGAATTCTGCTTCATATGACTGCTCAACCGATTTCTCTCTGGGATCTCGTCAACAGATTCTCCTCCTTTAATCGACTGTTCAGAGTTACCGCAATCGGTCGAAGGTTCATCGCTCGGCTCAGGAACACATCTCAGTCGTCTCTCCATTATCCACTTACCCTTGGCGACATTGAAGAAGCTCGGATCTTCTGGATCAAACTCACGCAGGCAGCTCACTTCAGGAATGAACTCAAGTCGATCTCACGGGGTGAGAAGTTTACCAAATCTCACCCTCTCACCAAGCTCACGCCTTTCATCGATCGTCAAGGGGTACTCAGGATCGGAGTAAGACTCCGATTTGCTCAGCTCAACCCAGAGAGCAAAAATCAGGTAATACTTCCGAGGGATTCTCAACTGGCCCAGCAAGTGCGCTCCATCAGTTCTCACGCACCCTCTGCTCAGCTAATATCAGGTACTCATCAGGGATCGTCAGCTACTCATCAGGCAAGCTCACCTCCAAACCCTTCATGGAGGCACGCAGCTCAGACTCAGGCAGCTCAGGAGCAGCTACTGGATTCTTAGCGGACGCTCACAAGTACGCTCCTTCATACTCAAGTGCGTAGCCTGTACTCGTCAACGCGGGGTACGCGCTCATCAGCTCATGGGCCAGCTGCCATCAGCCAGACTCACCCCCTCCCGTGCTTTCCTCAACACTTGTGTCGACTATGCCGGCCCAGTTTCTTTCAGGTCATGGAAAGGGAGGGGTCACAAATCCTACAACCAGCCTACGGCTGGTTGGCCGTTTTCGTCTGCATGACCACTTCTGCAGTTCACCTCGAGGTCGTGTCAGACTATTCCTCGGAAGGATTCTCGCAGCATTTCGTCGCTTCACGAGTCGTCGTGGGATATGCAATTCCTTGCTCAGCGATTGCGGAACTAACTTCCTTGGCGCTGACAAGGAACTCAGGAAGCTTTTCCAGCAGGGATCGTCAGAATCACTTCAGCTCGCCCAGCCCCTGCTCAACGATGGAACCCAGTGGTCCTTCAACCCTCCAGGTGCACCACATTTCAGAGGAAAATGGGAAGCTGCGGTAAAGTCGGTGAAGTTCCATCTCACTCGCACTATCGGCGAAGCGCTGCTCACTTTCGAGGAACTCACCACTTTACTCGCACAGATAGAAGCTGTGCGCAACTCTCGGCCACTGTAACCACTCACTGACGACCCCGATGACTGCTCAGCTCTGACTCCAGGACACTTCCTCATCGGACAAGCACCCACGACTCTCCCGGAACCCTCTCTCGAACAACTCAACGTCTCACGACTCACGAGATGGCAGCTCATTCAGCAAAAACTCCAAGGGTTCTGGAAGCGGTGGTCCACTGGATATCTTCAACGTCTTCAGTCGATATCCAAGTGGCACCATCCGACTAATCAGAGGGCGATGGGCTCACTGGTTCTGCTCTCTGACGAGAGGTTCCCACCAAGTAAGTGGCCCCTCGCTCGTGTGACCGCTCTACAGCCAGGAAAGGATGGACTCACCAGAGTCGTTACTATCAAGACAGCTCAAACGACGGTTACGCGACCTATCGCCAAGCTCGTACTCCTGCCAGTCTCATGCATCAGAGTAGAACCAGGTCAGCTCATCGGCTCATCAGTCCCGGACTACGTCAACTTGGGAGGATTTACGACCCGAGCAGACCGACGAGGTTCAGGCTGATGATGACGGCACCTTGGCCGGACGGAATTTACGCCTCCCATGGACCAAGATGTCGCCATGCCGCTCAAGGATCAGCTCAGTTCAAGGGTGACGTAACAAGACCGCTCATCTTGAATTTTTTGTTCTTTGTTTTCTGTTGCACCTCACTTCTGGAATCTAGCCATCAACTCGAAACTCGTTGCTGACCGTGGGGGAGAATGTTGGAAATCCGACTAAATCCAAGGGCAACGGCTCGCACACGGGCACACTCATACAAACATTCAGTCGGCCGCCTCACTTGACTCGCTGGACAATTTCCAGCTCTAAACCCACGCACTCACGCTTGACGGCAGCACCACTGAAATATAAGTATACTGGAAGGGGCACCGACGTTTGAGGCCTGTGAGTGGGAAATGGGCGTGAGACAGATAGAGTTCTGGGGCAGCCTATCTCACTCTAACAGTGCTCGCGCATGCGTACTACGTAGGAGATACCTCCAACATCAAAAGCTGATGTTTATATGGTGATATTTGTATTAGTGTTTGCCACTCACCACTATGGTGTGCATTTTCACATATTTTGGGCATCTTTCGTGAACGAGCGCATATAAGTCTAGCAGATAATTTTATGTACACATAGTTCTATTGACCGTATATTTTAAAAAACGTGTTCTATGGTTTTTTATAAATAATGTACTTCTAAAAAATATATAAAAACGTTACTTGAATAATTTCCATTCATAATTTCAGGTCTCAAACTCTTTTTTTCATCTCCCA